>OMNN01102791.1:0-24610 GCA_900302755.1 Chromis chromis
GTTACATTCCTTTGCCCCCAGATATTCTCACCCATCTATAAGACATTTACAGCCATCTTTGATGCCTAGGCCTTGTTAGACTGGACAGAGACGAGGCTGTGGTCGCGCACAGACATTTCTCAAGCGGTTCAGATGTCAGCTGGGAGAGAGACAGGCAAACATGAAAAATCCAGCAGGACCTAAAGTTAGAGCTAAAGCCTTTTTATGATGTATCTTCATGACAGCAGGTAACAAAAACTATCACCTGGGACTGAGGAGTGAGCTGCCAAAACCAAAACAAGCAGTTCAGAGTTTTCTGAAAAAGCTATGATATGGTTTTACTTTTATGCCAGGAAATTGTGTATCATTATCTGACTGCAGGTATTGTTAATGTGTGACATTTGTCAAGCAGACAACCACATTTTAGCTCTGTTTTATAGTTCTATAACATAAGCTACTTTGTATGTTTGAATACTGAAGGGACTCATTTGGCAATTTTAGGTAATGCACAATTTGCTTTCTTGCCGAGTTGTATGAGAAGACCAGTAGCACTGATATACTAGCACCTTAATACACAATATATTGGTTGTTTTTTTTTATGTACAAAATTTGACAAGTATGAAAGACATCTCTTTGTTATGCCTTTGCCTTTGCTCCCAGAATTATTACTAAGCCAAGCTGGCTGTCTCCTGCTTGTATTTTCTGATTTTGCATCAACACAGTATGAGAGTGGCCTATCTCTTTGCTTTGTAAGTTGTCCTTCAAAGCTCAAACTCACTGAACCCATTTATCTGGACTGGATGCAGATTATTCTGATAATGGCAGATTTCTTGTGACCTACTGTGGCCAGTTGGGAGCGAAAAGGGATGGTTCGATGCTTGCTGGTTGGCTGGCTGGCTATCAGGTTGTGGCCTAGAGGCAGTCTAGACAGCAGATGAGCAATGAGCTTGGCCCTGGCAGACAGGCCCTGTGGCTGGGACTCTCTTGGGCAGGGCAGGGCCTCTGGGACTCCTGGCCCTGACAGAAATAATACATCCTCTTGATAATTCTAACGCAGATAAATCCTTGCCTTGGTGATCCTTATAATCTGTTCTATTAGATTTTGTAGAGAAAAAACTAAGCGCACACGATAACTTATCTAGGTGTAACCTGTACTGACAGATCCCTCATCTAAAATTATAAGACGCGAAAATCTGTTTTTCCTACACTCACGATGTTGCTCAGGATTTATGATTAGACTAAATTTATAACAATCCTGCTGAAGAATTGCTTATTATCAAAAAAAGTGGAGAAAAGGCTTGGGTTTCAGGACCTATGTGGGTGGTTTAAGACTTGATCCTTGCTTATTTGGCACCTGGTAAGAGCTTTTGTGTGGCTGGGAAGCACAGCGAGGCCTGCAGCTTGCAGAATTTGCGTCCAGAGTGCAGCGGTGACATCGGGTGAACTGTACCATTCATCGTTAAAGAATATGCAAATTGTTATGTTGGATTATTTTTATGTCAGATTTTCTTCCTTGATCCTATTAGAGCCCGTTCAAGCAGCTACCTGCCAGCAAACCCGTGCAACAAAGTACAATAACACAAGTGACACCATTGTTACATTCTCGGTTGCTCTTTTCATGATCCGAGTAGATACTGTTGCTCTGTGAACTTTCATCTTGCATTTGTTAGGATTGTACTTTATGTTTAACATAATAGATTCAAGAAGATGTTATTAAAATTTGGACTTTAGCATGTTAAGTTAGTAGCTTGTAAGCCGATTGATACCAAAATTAACTGGGAAATTTTGCAGTGCTGGAAATGTATATTCTCTCTGGTATATTTGCTCCGTATGAGCCCCTGTGTTCATGTATTTATCAATTAGGCCTTCAAAAAGTTGAAAGTTTTATTCTTATTTCATGAGGTTTTTACTGTTCTATAGTTGTTTGCTTTCTGATTTTTGTCCTTGAAGGTAAAAGAAGTCTGGAAATCAAGCCACAAAGTCCAAAGAGAGTTCAGAAGGCTGTGTACAAAAACAACTACAACACTGGAATCGAAACAGTTTCTCAGCTTCTCACATTTGGTTTGTGAGTAAGTTGATATAATTTTTTAAAAGCGTAGGGAGCTCTGTATCAGACAGGCTTCTTGCGTTTTTATCTCATTTGAGTTTAGGTCAATGACGTCGAATGAATAATCATCAATCCATCATTAGCAGGCTCTTGCCAAGGCCGTATTTATGATGACATCAGTGTTTGTGTTGGATCCAGCTTATCAGTGGAGCTCGAGCTTTCTTGTGCTCTGTGTTCCATGGAAGTGATGGATTTTGAGTTAAGATGAAGCAAAGTCTCTGAGGATTGCTGGGAGTCCCTTCTTTTGGCCCCTTGTCTTCGTCATCCCTGCAGCAGAATTTGTGTTGCCTCAAGGTTTTCCCAAGTTCTCCCAAGTACAGTTCAGACTAATCGAAGTGCCTCGTGCTTTACTGAGTATTTCCCAAAATCTGAGCCAGATCCCACTTGTTGTTTGGGGTCAAGGCAGGAGACATGGTTGAAAATATTTATCTAGAGGTTTAGTGGTAGCTTAAGACTGGAAGCAGGCTTTTAATTTCTTCATTTCTCTCAGCTTGTTTTGGCCCAAACAAGGTGACCTCAGATGTTTTGCACTGCACCCCCTTTTGTGAGGCTTGAACCCGCTGCGGCAGGTGGCATCCCTCGTAACAATTTACGGCTTGGTTCCTCCGGTTCAGCGCAAACAAGCCAAGTTTTATGGGGCAAACACTGAGAGGTCACGGTCCCCACAGTTTGATTGTACCATGACAGAGAAACATGGCTTCATTTATCCTGTGGCACCTGTGAGATGTTTTCAGAAATGTACAAGGTTTTCCAGGCACGTGAACACAAGAACATCCTGGAAAACAATTATTCATGTACAGTACGTGTCCCTCAATCTGTGACTCAGTTCCACTTGGTTAAACTGTGGCACCTAATTTAGTAGCAAATGAAAAAAGAGAGGCAGAGTGAGAAGTTCAGTCCTTTGTCACCTCCGCTCAGCTGGACAGTGTTAAGTGGGTGTTAATGTGGTTTTGGTGCTTTTTCAAAGTTACAGAAATGGTCAGACACAGACCACCGTAATCCTCTAACACAATGAGGTTTACATTTGTGGTTCTGAGTGAAATATCCCGGCAATCTTTGCATGCATTGCTGTGGAATTTGGGACACACATTGATGTGATGAGTCTGATGATCTCTTAACTTGCAATTCGTGGTCACCCTCAAATCTCCTATGCTCTGGTTATGACTAAATGTCTGTAAAACTATGACATTTCTTTGTGTCAATCCACAAATGCTAGCATGGTAAACTCATGTCAATTCAATTCTCCTCAAGTAGCGTTACAAGTTACAATTTTTACAGTATACAACATGTTTTGTCCCTCAATTCAGATACGGAAAAACTCCCCAAAGAAAACCTTTAAGAGGCAATACATTGAAGATACCTCATAAATAACAACTGAGGAGGGATCACCATTTTTTAGGATGGAAATATATGCATCAGAAGTGCAATGTACAACAGTAACAGATTTACAATATAGACACTGGAGATGACGAAATTCTAGGATTCAACATACGAAAAATGTGATCTGGGAGGATGTCGAGTAACTTCCAAATGGTGGTTAGCAAACCTGACCTCCTCGTTAAACTGAAGACCTGAAAGAGGACACAGACACACAGGAGGAAAACCTAGAGCAGGTCATTAACACATACAGGAAGGAACAAATTAAGATTGGTAAATACTATATCTGCTAAACATCAGTCCTTAGTATTGTCATTTTAAACATTTAAGCTCCTGTCTGGTGCATGTAAGCAGACGCATAGTTTGTCTATCCTGACACCCTTACACCGGCGACCTGTTCAGTGTAGGATTAATTCTGAAATTGTTGCTTGTGTATAAGTGCTTCAATCACCAAGCCTGTAGTTTGTCATACAATGATTTGATTTATTTTGTTCTAATGATTGTTTTATGGTCTAAATTGACTTACTAGTTGTGTGATGTTGTGCAGAACATTGGTCAGCATTTTATTGTGTTTCAATGTGCTGCAGAAATAAAATGACGTGACTTGCAGATGTTTGCTCAAACCCTCAGTGTGTCAACAACACTGCCAGCATGGCTGATGACTCTAATCCACTCTCACACCCCGCAAAAAAAAAAAAAAAAATCATCTGTGACTAAATGGATAAATGATGTGGTAGTCTGTTAATAGTTTCCTGTCTGCAGCTGAAAACCACTGGTTCATCAGTCCTTTTAAAGAGGACACAAATGCATTGCTGCATTGTGTTTTACTATATTTTTTTTTTTAGCTAAACAAGCTCTTAATCTGCATTTATCTTGAGAATTTACTGCACTACTATGGACACCACACAACCACAACATTAAAACCACCTGCCTAATATTGTGTAGATCCCCTTTGTGTCGCTAACACAGCTTGGAATCATCAAGGCATGGACGCATGACCTCTAAAGGTGTCCTCTGGCGTTGAGCAAAAGTTGTTAGGTCCTGTGGATTGCAGGTTTGGGAATCTGGCTTGCTCCGGTGCTTGATCCAATGAAGTTTGGAGGCCAAGTCAACATGTTGGGCTCTTTGTCGTGTTCCTTAAGCTGTTCCTGAGCAGTTTTTGAAGAGTAAATAATGGATGAGGTTGCTGGTGTTGGGGAGTGCTGTTGACATGGATAAGTGGGCTTAGTCTGCACATGTGTCAAAGTTACATCCACATGAATGCCAGGACCCAAAGTTTCCCAGAACATTGCACTGTAATCAGGATGATCAATGTTTTTCACTTCAGCTGTCAATAGTTTTATTGTTGTGGCTGATTATCTGGGATGACTCATGGTAATGAAGCAATACATCATCCAGTGCAACAATGTGATTATTTCATGTGTCCTTAATAGTTTCTGGACAACAACTGAGGCCTATGGCATAGATGAATAAGTTCCTCCTTTAACGAGAAATCGCAAAAGACGAAAGCTTGTTAGTGTACAGGAGAAACATGAGAGTTCATAAGGTAATTTATTTTTCTTCCTCATAAAAAAATCAATCTTCCTTTTCATGTGTCATGTTTGTGTAGATAGGTTCTTTCCCTCTTCCCATCATTTCTGCTGTTTGCATGAATATAAACCAGAGTAGAGTTTAATCAACATCTTCTTGAACCCAGGTTAAAATTCCCGATATTAATGAGCACTGTCAAACTTTCATTGAAAACCTGACATCATACAGCCAGTGTTTTGTAATTCTATCCATTCAAATCTGACCACATAGTAAACTTTGCTCTTGTTTCCATAAACCTTTGACCCGTGTGGTGTAAATATGCGGGTGTGTATCTGGATGTTGTGGTGGTTTTGACTCGCGTTGCATCAGCGAGTGTTTTGACTTTGCTCTGCAGCTTTGGTAGCTTTCCCGTTCGCTTCTCTCCACTCGCGCTGATTCTCACGGTCATCCCATCTGCCAAACAGTTTCACACACTTGAGTTTAATTCCCTGAAAACACTGGGCCAATTCCAAATCATCTTATGCATGCACACGCATAGATTATCAGATGACTGACCCTCCTACCGACATGTAGTCTGCTGTTTATGTATGGAAATGATCGGAACGGAACACAGTATTACTTCACTTTCTATCACGTCTTTTTAGTTGTTGCCCTTTTTATTTTATTCTCATGTTTCTCTGCACATCTAGAGTTCGTCATAGCAGAAGAGAAGAAAACTAACCCAGGTTACTCTGAGGACCATCCAAAGGTCATTATTATTTTTCACGTCATTGAAAACCGCTCCTATAATTCAGCCCTGTACCTGACCTGAGCAGTTGTGCGTAATGCAGCGCAGACTTGCACTTTGATGTGGTTGGCAACAGCTTTAGCCTTTTATGTTATCACAGTCAGGATTGTCATTTTATCCATATGGTATTGTTAAAATATTGATCTGGACAGCTTTGAGGTCATTTACTTTTCAAACATTACAAATGCTCATGACATGAGTGCTCAAGGCTGGACTTCTTCTTCGCACCATCCTGAAAGGTTTAAATAACACTCAGGGTCCATCTTCCTAAAGCTGTACTGCTTGCTGTGACAGAAATTGCTTGTTATCAACCAGGAAATTTGTCTGGGTCTTGGTAGGCCCTGGATTGGTCAGCCCTGGGCCAAAACAAATCCAAGCAGCTGCTGGATTTCTGTTCTGGTTTGTTCAGCAGTGTGTGTGCGATGTATCCCAGCATCCCAAAGCCAATGCACATTTCCTGTCCCTGTTTCCTGCTGAATATCAAAGTGCTATAGAGACTCATCAAGACGCGCTGCTGCTGCACAAGCGGTCAACGTTCCCACAAGCTGCACATGGTTACAATTAACACAAGTTCTTTTCCTATTATCTGCTTTTATTGCTTTTAAGCAGATGAGCATCATCTCAGGATATAGGTCTGAAATTGAGGCCACAAGAGGAATGAAAAAAAGCAAACCTAAACTGCAGATACTTTGCTTTCTGGGGTTGTTGGCAAAAGAAACCGAAGAATTTGTAGTCCTTGGAACAGCAGCGTGAATGTATTGAAAAACCTACAGCTGTCAGCTCAATGAAAGCACATTCACAGTGGTAGGGTCCAATGAAATATGAAAAGGAAAAGAATTCAAAGCCACGCTCGTTTTTCACTGCACTAAATCAAACCATGTCTGTCATTTTATAAGCTGATATTTGTCCAAAAATGACAGAAAGAGAAAAAAAAAACCTTATGGTGATTTCGTTGACAGATGTGAAACAGTGATTTCCCTTCCTTCAGGCCAGATTATCCTCAACTGTCCATGCAGCTCATCAGGGAGTCTGTTATGGCCACTCCTGCCCCACCCTACTATAAACACACACAGACACACACATACACAGACTACAACTTATTTACATCCTGCATGGATTTATCATGGGTGACATGGTAGTGCAGCAACGTTATAGTGGAGGAAGCAGATAGAGCCAATGACTGGATTAACTAGGCAATATTTACTTTGTAATACTGATTTTAAGTTTGGAAAATGAGTCTGAGCTCTGAAAATGGCTTGTAATAGTCAGCTTTATAACCCAATCTATATATGTAAAGGTAAATTACTACTGTTACTACTCTGGCTCAACAAGTAGCAAAAAAGAGGGGAAACCACACCAAAAGCCAAGGTTTAACAATATTTATTAAGTAAAGATAACGTGGAAGTGTAAGTCAGTGTGAGTGCGATGGTGTTGGGAGTGCGGGTGGTGAGTGAATGTGTAGATCAATCAAACTAAACTAAAAGAGTAGTCAGCATGGTGGCCAGGGCAGGAGTGGAGCAGAGACTGAGAAGGCAGCAATCAGGTCCTTTTAAAGAGTCACAGGTGGACCTGATTTAGGGAATCACCCAGCTCCCTGCAAACAAGAACCAAACAACAAGGTAAAGTCCAGCCCTCAAATTAAAGGCCACCCCCTTGGCCGTCACACTACACAATCTTAGTGTATAATGCATTTCATAATGAATACTCTAACCTCATAGGTTCTATGAGTCACATTGCCAATACATAGTATATATACTGTAAGTCTGCCATGTGCCCTGCTGGCTCCTTCTCCTTGATTTGTAGGATACTGTCCTGGTTCTCCTCCATATTTCAAGTTTCCTGGCCTGTGAGTCCATCATACCTCCCGCCCAGACACTTCATAAGCTTCCATGCACACTGACCCTTCCCTCTAACCTACCTGGCACCTTGGACTTGAGAAGAGCTCCCCATATTTGGACTTTAATGGACTTTTTAGAGTGGGGTTTACAACATTGCTAACTGAGGTAGTTGTTCCAACTGTGAGATTACAGCCCCTTTGTGCACAATCACTTTCACTTATTAGTTTTTACCAGATAACCCATCCAGTATGTGCTCATGTGTTTTAAGGGGTTCCCTTAAACTCCTGTCCTTGTATTGGACTTGTAAAGCCCACTTTATATGTAATATTGGGCTCCAAATGAAATTGGATTTGCTTGAGGGGAAATTTAAATGGACTGTAGACTTATAGGAACATTTTATTCCTACACAATTGCAGTGGAATGATGTGAACACACTGTTTTTACCTGCTCATTAGCCTACATCTAAAGGCATGTTGTATGTGGTTATACTCTTACTGTGCATTGACATCTTAACCTCCTCTCTTTGTCTTTGATTATGCCATAAGTCTGATATTTTATCACTGAAAGACCCTTCTAAATGTATGAAAACTGCGGGCTTCAATCATCCAAATCCCACTTTTTGAAACTGCCTATTGCACCAGGAGTGGCCTTAAAATTAGGTAAAAGCATGCTCCCAGGTAAACCCCTTCACCTCAGATTTTAGGTGAGCGCAGAGAAACTTTCCATCTCCCGCAGAAGACTCTGAAAACAGTCTTTAAGTGTCAAACTGTGAACATATATCATCCTGCACAGCGAAGGCCAAACATCCAAGAGAAGTAACAACAACCAGAGGGAAACCTTCTTCCTTTCATTTCTTTGTTTTTATTGTAGCTCATTGTTCGCAAATGACTACAATTCCCATCAGCTAGCATTACACCTCCCCCTCTGTGTCGAATGTTATTACTGGACGGTTCGGCAGAGTAGCAGTGTCCTTCTGAGGTATTTCTCAGCACTGTTTTAATGACAAACTTTTCTCTGCCCTTTGACCTGCACGGCTCAGTCCCCAGACACACAGTAGCAGAGTGATTCCAGATGGAGGGAGTCTGTGGTAGGAAAGGCGTTGCCGTAAGAGCATCATCACCACAACTTCATGTTTCAATCACATTCCACGCCTGGCCAATCCCAGTCAAACCAGTAACTGAAGGAGAATGGATTCATATCATTTGGTGTTGTGCCCTAAGTTTCCTCGAACACTTTCTATTAAAGCGTGATCATATTTCATTGTGACCAGTTTGATTGATACAGACTTTTGGAGAAAATCAAGCCCATTACCCAAAACAGTACCAGGTGTTATATGTAGAAGAGCCAATTTCTTCTCTTCAGAACTTTATAGCTTCTGTAAAAGTCATTCCAATCGATATGCAATGCAGAGTGTGTTTAAGGAAGGCGAGTGAGTCCACACTATCGGATGACTTCTCACCCAGTTACATTTCCCCTGCGCCAATAACACAGTCTGTGAACTTTCCTCAAAACCCGTCCAACAAGTGTGGATACGCTAATGGTATAAACACAGCCATCAATAAGAAAAACAGGTGCTCTCCGAAACGTGCTCCATTCACATGTCAGGATACACTCCGGCTGCCATGATTGCGGTCGGTAGGAGAAAGAGGTGGTCCCAACCCTGGCGACCTCTGGGAGGAAGAGACGTTGCCAAAAAGCAGCTTAGCCACCATAAAAAACTGTCTCAACAATGATCACTCAGTCTGGAGCAGCCACTTCTTTCTCATTATGTGTGTGTCCATGTTTGGCTGCAGAAAATCACTGGGATATGGATGTCTTTCTTGGACACGGTATCTGGTGGTGTCAACTGCTGCAAGGACGCATATGCTCAACAAATTATGTAATATTACCTACTCTTAAAATTCTGCAATGAGATCAGTCGGAGAAATATTCTTTTATTTTGGTGACTTTTCCTAATGCACGGGAAGACTCTGAGTATTTAACATTTCCATGAATCAGAGACCAGCTGGATTAGTTTCTGCTTCTGGCCAGGTTAAGCTGGCTGGATTAAGTAAATATATATTTGAAACCCTTAAAAAACACATTGTATCAAAGGTATTGCAGATTAATAAGCCTTAAATCATTAGTGTGAGCTGAATCCATGCAATGAAACGGCAGCTACAGTAACTGGCTCTGAGTTCATCATTAAAAAACATCACTAGAAGCTGAATTATGTAGAAACTGATAGATATTTAGTGGTGTCACAAGGAGTGAAGCTGTGATGCAAATGTCATTATGCTAATATTGTCACAATGACAATGTCAACATAAAGATGATTAGCAGGTCTAATATTTGCTAATTAGCACTAAATACAAAGTAATGCTGTTGCTGATGGGAGTGTCATTAGCATTGCAAATATTTGGTCATGAACCAAACAAACTGGACAAATTCAATTACTGACTTGATAATGGCCCTAAATTTAAACACCCACAGATCACCAAAGTTGCAGCAATTCATCTCAGTTGGTAAATGAATGTCTTAACCAAATTTCCTAACCAGTTATTGTTAATTATCTTATTCCTCACTGGGATTTCACTTACAGCTTTTACAGTTTGATATCAGTGAAAAAGCATTTTCCAAATTGGAATATCTGCAAGAACACTTACTTATGATATTAGTTGATCCTACAAATGTGGTGCAAAATCTGGGAAAATGCAGACACCACAGTACGTAAACACAGGCCAATGTACATAAATATCTCAATTTAGCATTCAGCTGCAGCCAAGTGGCATCTAAGTGGGAATCCGCAGGCTGCTTCACTCTGTTTTAACTGGAAGACTTTGAGCTCCAGATTCACCTTAAATCCTCTCCAGCTGGACACAGAGACAGCCTTTACACCAAGAACCACCGAGTGTGAAACGGATTATTTAATAAAGATTTCTTTACTTTATGCCCCCTATCCAGGATTTTTTATTTCAGTCTTAGGAATAGTTCTGTAGTATGAGAAAGAAACCTACTGCTTGGATTTGGTTCAAAAGACACTAAATTGGGGATTTCCAGCCTTCTGAAACTTTGGATTTGTTAGTGTTTGTCATTTAGGGACTTTCAGTAATTTTCACAGAGTACAAAATATGCATCATACGGTCTGAAGAAATCAAGACATTTATCCAACAAAAGTAAAGTCAGTCACCCCACTAGCAGGAGAAGCACCAAGTTTGGTCTTCTTCCATCATTTCCATTTATGTAACCACCATGGAAAGAGCTGATTTGGCATTTCAACCCTGCATTACATTTTTAAAAATTCTTGGCATTTTGGGAAATAGGTTCATTTACTTTCTGACTAATTGTCTGTAGAGGCAATTGGAAGCCGGGAAGCAGTGAGCGTAGCTTAGCATTGATTACTGTACAGCTGGCACTCTCCAAAGCTCCACCTACCAATGGCTCTATAATTAACTAATTAATAAAATATAACATATGTATTTACAAAAATTGCAGAAACAGTAGAGTGTTTTACAGGAATTAGGAGCTGGATTTCTGGACCAAATGCATTGAATTCCTGAAGCCTTTTCTGGTTGCCTGGCATCCTCCTTATAATGGCAAGACTTCAAACTGTAAACTGTCTTATTACACTTCCATTTTTAAAATAGATTCAACTAATGAATATAGCGTCTTATTTAATGGACTTACAATAAAAAGCAGATTTGTTTGTTTTCCTTTACTTGTTTGCAGTCTTTATGCTAAGCTAAGCTAATCAGCTGTTGACTGCAGCCCCTTAAGTAAGTAGTAAATATGATGCATTTTTAAATGCAATGTGTAAAAAAAATTTTTTTTTTTTTTTCATTATTTGTTGTCTTCTAAGTCTTGTCTATTTTATATCATTTCCCAAAGTAAAAGTCAGCTTGTACCGCTTCCAAAGTCATCAATCAACAATGATGATTTTTTTTATTTTTTTTATTTATTTTTTTTTACGAAATTCAAGGTTATAATCCAACACTGAAAGCAGCAGCCATCCTATGAGTGCTCTAAGTCTTGTGTTGTTGGTCCATCTCTCCTCAGCATGTGCAGTGTCAGTGACGTGACCCATGTCATCAAGAACAGACTAAGGAAACACATTCCTGGAACTCAACCATATGTGGAGGAAAAGCAGTGGGTGGTAGTGACGTAAAACATGCTCAAAGAACATACTATTAAGACCCCCAAAACAACATTCCCTTCTCCTCTGCTTTCCCTCTCATCCCAGCCCTGCAGAATGGACATATCAGTCAGAATTTTAAGCAGAAAATATATGGCACTAAATAGCAATATAAAAAGGTTTAACCATATTAAGGTTGGTTAGAATGATGTTCAGAATATTAGCGCCCAAGTTTGGTATCATTTTTAAATCAGTTTACTCAACGCTCTTCTTCTCTATCTGCATCTGCTTCAGGGAAATGACTCAGAAAACAAAACAGAATGGACGTCATGGGGTGTAAAACTGCTCACCTCAGCTCACCATCACTTCCAGTATATCACATCACATAGTTTCACTGGTCAGTGAGAAAAATGCGGCACATTTGTCCTGCTTTAATTTTTTGTCCCAAAGGAAAATTTGTTTTGAAAACTGATCCAGAAATGTTTCTTAGTTTGAACTCTAATAACAACTACACAATGCCTTGTAAATGGGCTTTTATAGAACCCAAGTGTGTCCATGACTGGTTCTTTGCCCAAATCTGTGTGATGCACGTAATGTAAGTCTGCCAGTGTTATTGCAAAGAGCCATTAGAGCGATGACGTAGTCTGGCACAAAGACTACTGTAGTAAAACGCATGCAATTCTCAGAGGAGTTCACACACACACACACACACACACACACACACGGGTATATAATGTACAATGACGGAGAGAGATTGCTAAATAGGCCTGTGGGGATTGTTGGCAGTGCTCAGCAGAGGGAGAATAAACCAGTTTATGTCTAATGGATACACAAATGTATGCCCATGTACCGACTAGTTGTGTCCTGTTTTGTTGGCATGTAAACAAGCTACTGGAGTCCCTTCAGTCCAACCACAGAGAGCCAAAGTCCTGACGTAACGTCCAACAAAGCTTCTGTGCCATTAGGTTCTGTTACTCAATACAATCTCTCATTTAACACTTATTTCACAGGTTTTTCTGGAAAACTGTAGCAAGTTCCTGGTCTTTGACAAATCAACATCCACTATGGCAGCTGGTAAAGGAACGGAAACCTTCATGATTTTGAACTACACACTCGGCAATTTTACATGATAAAACTCACCAATCCTCTATTTTAAAGTACGTTTTCAGTCAACCCTTACAGCATTCAGTCATCTATTGACGGCCCCCTATTCATTCTGTCAGTGCTGTTGGCAAAGTTAAAATATATTTCCCAAGTACGATTTAGATTACGCTGAGTAAGAAGAAAAATTGGTAGTGGAAACTAGTTTTGAGACCGCCGCATAACTGGGAAAATGTGTGTTTGCACAAAAGCCAATAATACTTACTGGAGACAAACAAACAACATGCTTGCAACCAATACGTGCCCTACTTTATGCAAGTCACAAATGCTAAGTATATGAGAGAGAGGGAACTTTTTGAAGGGTTAAAATAATTCTCCACTGTTAAAAACACTGTTAGATGTAAAAAGCTTTAGAGCATCAGGTATTATGACCCCATAAATGAGGATTAGCGTGCAAAGATTAAGCTAAAGTTGAAAGACTAAACCAATGCTTTGCCACGTTAGTCATCATTTGGAGCAGTTCAACAACATCACCTCACCTCACTGCCAAAAACAAAAATCTTGTTTAAAGAAGCCTTTTCAGTTTATAAACCAAAATAATTTTAACAAATGTCACAAAGCTGTTTACAGTCCAAATCAGTTTCTTGGCTATTTATGGATTTTGGAGGCATCCAAAATTGAAAGTATTCATTTACTGCTCAGGGAAATGTTTACTTCTGGTCAAATATAGTCTTTCTTACATAATTGAGCCATATGGTGTAACATTTTCACTGAAACACATTATATTTAGATAGAAATTAGGCAGCCTCTTTGCACAGTGTGATGCCTCTGACCTTTTCAGTGGTAAAATGAACGTCAGGAGCAGGTTGTCCTTGAAGATGCGGTTATATTTTTACAGTAATAATCCATCCACTATGCCAGTACACTCGAGTGGAATGGAAATAAAATTATCCAGCACAATACATCATCCAACCCAAAATCAAAATAATGGTTACCCACATTTCAAGCCAAAAAAAAGCCAAGCACGAATTTAATTGCCTGATATACAATCCCTCCCTTACCTCATGTCACCCCTTGGATGTTCTGTTTTACTTTCCTCAATAAGATGAGGATTCTCCCACTTGGACAGAAACACTGTCCAACTGTGTAGGTGTTTCCTTTTGTTTATGTGGAGCGTTTCACCTCATTCAGATGACGATGGAATTTATTTTGGTTTGTCTTGCGCCCTGCTCCACTGCTCTGGGCTTGGCCTCTACCTGTGGTTAGCCTGTCCGAGCTAGGTGAGCTGCAGAACACGGGACCTGCGGTGTCTGGCCCAGGGACAGCGGTCACAGTGTACAGTGTGGATTGTCTGGATTGGCTTTGGGATGGATGGAGTAGGGCAGGGCAGTGGTCAGTCTGCATGACTGAACCTCAAAGTCAGAGAGTGAGGTGTGGGTTAGAGTGGTATCATAGTGGACGATCCTTATTACTTCACTCCTCCCCTGTCTGCCTGCCTGTGGCCTCATTGTGGTTTACTGAAATATATTTCTTTTTCCTGAATATAATTCTATTAACAGTGGAATGTGTGCCTACTTGCACAAGAAAGGAGTCAACTAGATCCTGACGGATACTGGATTTTTTTAAGCCGATGCTGATTTTAGGGAGTAAAAAATTCTAATTGTATTAGTATGGGAAAATAATTGGTTAATTATTTATTAACTTTCTAGCAATGTATTTCACAAGCTAGCTACAAAATTACTGTGAAGACCGAGCTTGACTCCACACCACTATCTGTTCCAATACGTACTCTGCTACATGTGCTGCAGACAGTGATGAAAGCATTGTAAACAATGAGGTCAAGAAACTATGTGAAGACACCTTTATAGAAATTACTCTGAGCATGTTTTTTCTACATTATGTTCTATGTTTGTTTGTTTTTCAGAAAAAAGCTTTAATATCCGCTCATAGCGTACAACATGTATGTCGATACCAATACTGTAATAGGTCAATATCAGCTGATGAAATCAGCTGATTAATATATCAGTTTGGTTCTGAGTCTGCAAATATTTGAATTAAAGGTTTTTCATTGGTAACATTTTGCGTATGTCTCCGTCTACACAGAGTGAAGGATTCTTTGACTTCAACTCAAAGTAGTCCAGTCCTCCAACAAGCAAACAGTGTATTGCAATGTGTATTGATGATGACACTGATTGCATGCTGATTGGTTGAACGGTTGGCATGAACATGAAAGGGAATGACCAGAGCAGAGTTCACAGGAAGAAGGGAGAAACGCAAAAAAAACAACAAAGTTTGAGGAGACAATGACTGCACTGCACAATAAGAAAAACTGTTTGCCGAGCAACTTTTTTTGTCCACTGTGACTTCTATCTTTTCTGTACCAAGGGCAAAACAAAAGGACCCAGAACCACATAAACACTAACATGAATAGCTTACATTTGCAGTAGTTCCACCTATTTTTGATGCATCTGCCAAGCTGCAACAGTTAGATGTTGGTCTGCATAGCACTAATATGTTTCGCCCTTTATATGCATCTGATATGAATCAATCCAGCTGTCTACAAAGGCTGAGTAAAAGCCTGTGTTTTGCTTGTGCTATATGGTTGCAAAATGCATTTTTTTAAAACTTCTATGCTGTCTATTTTCTTGCATATATGCATCATGACAGTTATTGTGTACTTGAACGCAACCTGTCTATGCTGATACTGCTGCTCTGCTGACATGTTGCTGACACTACACCTTCCCTGTAGACATGATGTTACACTCAGTTCTATCCCTCTTTTGGCCAACATTTCTGTTTTCTACCTAAAATACCTCCAAAAAGTGTTGACTCGAGTCTTGCGTATTGTGTGGTAGAGGATTCAACTCTGGTATTAACTTGTTCTGACAAAACACTGAAATGTCTGGTCATGTCCCAAGGCTTCACCTGTCAATTTCTATCAAGCGCAATTGTGAAATAAAATGGTTCTGAGATTGGTGAAGGAGGGAACTGTGGTTCACATTACTTTGTGTTCTGCTTTGTTTTTCCTTTTCTTTAAGTATGTTTTATTTACTGTCCTCCTTTCCTCTGTCCCATGATTGGCAGGCCTTTCCTACATGAACACATTCTATTCTGCATTAGGTTTCAGGTGCATCATTGTATAGGCCCAATTCATCTAGCACACACAATAATTCACACTCAGTGCGACAACACAGCAGTGTTGAGGAATCACTCAGATGGCATCACTTTCAGAGACCTCTGACTCAGAGGACTGAAGCACAGCCTTTACAGTTTGTTGGTTTGGGTACAGTTCCATATCAGTGCAAATGTTTGTTAGTATAGTACTGCCATCCAGAAGTGGAGCTCTCGCACCACGATGCGGCCTCCACTTCTCACTTTGAATGCCATGGTAATATAACAGAGGAAAACATGGCTAACTTATTTTACTGACTGGTGGTCTGAGCACTGATTTCAGTAAATCATTAAAGTGTCTTTTCAGCTTTTTTTTTTTTTTTTTTTTTTTACATGATTTGTTCATTCTGAGACCTGATCTAAACAGTCAAATTAAACAGGAGAGGTATGACTGGAAACACTGCAGTCTCACTTCCCAAAGCTGCAGTGAAACCCATATTTCATATCTCATAATTACTATTAGTTTAAAAGTCATGTGACACATGTTTCTATTTATACAGCCCTCCCCAGTACCTTCACCATCAGGGTCTACAGCTTGAAGTATCCCATGCCTCCTTCTGGCAGATAAGAGTGGAAAGGAGGCAAAGCTCAAAAGGGGGATACAAAGTAGAACTGTAAAAATCAGATCTGTAAAGAGCTTAATGTTGTGAGCCCACTGGGGTCTACAATGTCAAATATATATATATATATATATATATATATTATATTATATTATATTATATTATATTATATTATATTATATTATATTATATTATATTATATTATATTATATTATATTATATTATATTATATTATATTATATTATATTATATTATATTATATTATATTATATTATTTTAAATCACCGGTCTCAGATCAGATTTATTTCTAATATCAGTCCACACTGTGACACCTCACTGGTCTCAGATCTGTCCTCCGTCACTCTCTGCGCGGCTTTTCCCTCCTCAGTTCGTCGCCCGTTGATGACGTATCTGGTAATGGCCGCTCTGGCTGTGCGGTGCGGGGTGTTGAATTTTCTCCGCCACAGCGGCTGAATTAATACTATCTACTGTTCACTGTCGACCGTCCGAACCGACACCAGCGGGAGAGGGCGGGTGTTCACGCAGCAGCGCCGTCTGTAAAGAGCTCCGGGTCGGCAAGGTGAATGGAAATGTGTGCTTATTAGCAGCTAGCGGAGTGTAGCTGCTAGCGCCGTTAGCTTAGCATCAGGCGAGGCTACATTGTTAATTGAAAGACGGGAGAGTTGTGCCGCCGTGTCCGCTCGGTGCCAAAGCGGCGTTGTTCGGTTTATATCCGCCGCTCGGCTCACCGGTTTGTACGTTAGTGTTCGGTAAGGAAGAATCGGTGCTCGGTGAGGACCGGGCGCTCGGTGGTAAGCCAGCTCTCTGCGCGCTGTGCCAAGTTATGGGCCTTGTTGGCAGCTAGCGACCCGCTATTGTAAGTGTTCCAGCCACATCACGCTGCAGGTGAACTTGTGCAGTAACGTCCACATGTTGTTTAGTTAAACACACATAAATAAGTGTAACGTGGAGCCATCAGGTTAGATTTGACTGTTATGACTTTATTAGAGATACAGTTGCTAACTAGCTTGCTAAAGCTAAGGGTTTCCTTTGCTGTTAGATTAGCAGCGCCGGCATTGTGTCAAAAAAGTGCCAAAAACTGCTCGTTAAATCTGGATCACGCAGGTTTTATATGTCCAAAGCTGCTTTTATGTGGACCAAACAGCCACAACGTGCAAATACACAGACCTTCATGTGTGTGGTGTTAACAGAAGTATGTCTTTGTCAAGCTATAACGTTTATTATAACCGCATAATTGTGATCTGAACGAATGTTTGCAGTTTATATCACAATCAGGTGGGACTTTTAATGATTATATTCAGTATCATAGTGTAGTTTCTGATGTCAAGGCTCTATTTGTTTGGCATGTCTACTATCCTTGTTGATTTTTGGAAGCTAGACGGTTAATAACATGATTTAGGAATACGTTTCATATAAAAACAAGGAAATTATCTGTTGTGTAATTATCCTGTGGGCTGTAATCTTTAAAATATAATCCTAGTGAGTGAAATCAAGTCAATTTGATGTGTTAATAACATTTCAGTCACACTGTAAGAGCTGCAGTCACTTTTTGGCTGGTGGAAAACTGCATTAAATGAGCTGAATTAATCATTTAAAGCTGTTTCAACTGGTAAAATCAACTTAATTGGTTATAATGTGAGCAGGTGACACAGTGTAGGGACGTAAAGGGAATTGCAAGAGAGAGTTTCTTCATTTTATGTATAAAAAACCTCCACAAATTGTCTAGTTTGCAAATATAAACAAGGATATTAGTTGCTATTTGCACATTATGGCCGTTTGACCCAGATAAAAGAATCTGTTGGCGTAAAGAAAACGGGGCAACGCAGCTTTAGCAATCAGTTTTTGGCAGACTATCACTTTCAGGCGGGACACCAGAAGCTATCTTTCAGTAAACAAAACCCTGCAGTCAGTTATGAGCGTATTGTTACGGCTCAGTCTTATAAAATCTGTTTTCTCCAGTTAGGAAGCCACTTTGTGAGGAAGCTAGTCAGCCTTCTTTGCTCGGACAAACCAGACAAAAACTAATGTTTACCTTCAGAGTTTGCTGTCACACATTATGTGATTCAGGTCAATATGTGCTGCTCTTCATTGTCTGTCAGTGAAATCTGTGTTTGTTCATTTTGCTTAAGATATATTCAGTATTAGGGGGGCTGCACGGTGGCTCGGTTGTTAGCGCCGTCACCTCACGGTTCACGTCCCAGTTAGGACGCCTGTGTGGAGTTTGCATGTTCTCCCTGCTGGGTTTTCACCAGGTTCTCCAGCTTCCTCCCACAGTCCAAAAACATGCTGAGGTTAATTGATGATTCTAAATTGTCCGTAGGTGTGGATGAGAGTGTGCTTGGTTGTTTGTCTCTATGTGGAGCCCTGGGATAGACTCCAGCCCCTCTACAGAGGATTAAGTGGTGTATAGATGATGGATGGATGGATTCAGTATTATGTTGAGTATGTTTGAATGTTACCGTATTGATTGTTGGATTTTTTGGGCAGAAGCCAGCACAGATTTTTAGGAAATTAAGAAATTCTGATTCATGCCGGCCGATGTTCTTTACATATACGTGCATATACATGTGCATGTCGTGAAAAGGGGGATCATACTTCCCAGCAACTAGTTAGCGGCTCACTGTGAAGACACCACTTGACTCTGCAGCGCCTTCTGCTCAGCTACATGTGCTGCAGTCAAGTTCTATTCTAAATTACCCTGAACATGTTGTTCCTCATTATATTCTGTAAAAAAAAAAAAAAAAGTGTAATACACATATCTGCCTGATGCTGAAGGACATTAAAGTGGTGTAATATAATAATTAGGGTTAATTAGGATTTTCCCTGGTTTATTATTTACATTTTGCATTTGACAACTTCATCAGCCTCTTAGACAGACAATGACACATTTCTATTGCTAGTTAGCTGCTGTGTTACTCACTGTGTTAGATAAGAGTGTTCATCATTTATCAGAAATGAAACATTAGCAAAGTTAAAAGTCCTGCTCTTACGTCTGTGAATGTTCTCATTCATCCAGGTCATTCTGGGCAACTCAATCGAAGGCAACTGGACTCAGTGAAAGTCTGTGAAGACGTTTCGCTTCTCATCCGAGTGGCTTCATCAGTTCATGCGTGTCAAGACTAGACTGGGCTAGTCTGGCTCGCTGGTGGGGAACCCAGTGTGGTCTTGACACGCATGAACTGATAAATCCTACTCTTACCTTTTCACATATTACAGAAAAAGTACTAATTAAATGATTAAGGCCACTTTTATCCAAGAAAAGGCCTGAAATTGACATCATATTCCATCCATCCATCCATTATCTGTACGCCGCTTAATCCTCTGCAGGGTCGTGGGGGGCTGGAGTCTATCCCAGGCGACACCCTGGACAGGTCTCCAGTCCATCACAGGGCCACACATAGAGACAGACAAACAAGCACACTCTTATTCACACCTACAGACAATTTAGAATCATCAGTTAACCTCAGCATGTTTTTGGACTGTGGGAGGAAGCTGGAGAACCTGGTGAGAACCCAGCAGGGAGAACATGAGAACTCTACACAGAAAGATCCCAGGCGTCCTAACCGGGACGTGAACCGGGGATCTTCTAGCTGTGAGGCTACGGTGCTAACCACTGAGCCACCGTGCAGCCCATTGACATTATATTAATTTATATTATTATTATTTTATACCTGGTTTGTTATTTACATTTGACTACAGACAACTTTATTGGTTAGTTATCTTCTAAACCTCTACCTCACTGGTATATAAAGATCTTGAATTGACAGGTTTTTAAAGAGACTTCAGCAGGTTTCTGACTCTCTGACTGACCACTCTTTTCTTTTTCCACCAGAATATTCTCTAATGGATACTCCTGAAAGCCCTACCCAGTCCCCTCAGTCTCCTGAGGAGGAGGAGGAGAAGGGTCTTTCTGACAGCGAGCTGCTGGAGTCTCCTGACGAAGAGGAGGACAGGGTCATCTCAGACAGCGAGATACTCCGTGAAGACGAGAATGGAGGCCTGGACGAAGAGGAGGAGGCGGTGGAAGGCCTGGAAAGAGGGTCGGAGTTGGAGGAAGAGGACGAGGTGGTTCCCGACTTTGTCTCCGACCCCGAGGATGAAGAGGCAGCAGGAGGGATGGGACAAGAAGATGAAACCATTCTTCTGATGGAGGGGGATGAAGACGGTCCACAGGGGGAGGAAGAGGAGGAGAAGGAGGAAGAGGATCGGGTCATCGACACCCCACAGTCTCCAGACTCCGAGCCAGAGCAAGGAAAGAGTTTTATCGCCGAGGAGGACGGAGAAGACAGGGAGGAAGGATTCGACGACTACAGGAAAGCAGCAGAGCAGGAGGCGGCCGAGGTGGACGACGAAGAGGAGGAGGAGGACAAGATCAAAGCCGAGGAGGAAGAGGAGGACGAAAGGAGGAGGGCCGAGGAGAGGAGGAGAGCCGTGGCGGCGAGGGAGATGAAGGAAGACTCGGCGTCGGTTTCTCGGGAGCTGGACGAACACGAGCTGGACTACGACGAGGAGGTACCGGAGGAGCCCAGCATGCCGGCCAACGAGGACGAGGAGGACGAGGAAGAGCCCAAGGCGGAGGGGGAGGACGAAGAGGAGGAGGCCAAGATCAACAAGAAGAAGGAGAAGAAACCCATCCTCCCTCCGTCTCCGAAGGACGGCGAGTCGAGGAGGATGGACGACTCAAAAGGGCCCGAGAGGATCCGCCGAGATTCGTTCAGAGACAAGAAGAAGGAGGAAGACGACGGAGAGATCGATGAAGGAGAGATCGATGTAAGTGATCAGATGGTAACGTGTCTGTTCAGAGGTTTGGAGGCAGTTCTTTAGTCTGGGGTCGCTTTAAGTGTGGTTTTATTCCACTGATACATAAAAAACTTAGTAAAGTAGCAGCTATATAGAGCAGTGGTTCTCAACTGGTGGGTCGGGACCCAAAAGTGGGCCGCGAAGTCATTTTTAGAGGGTCCCAGAAGCATGACCCCCCAAAAAAGTAGTGGTATAAAGTCTTTTATTTTAAAGGACGTGTTTCTTATGACACAGTTTGCTTTCAATAGCAGGATATTTAGTGGTGGTGACACCAGTAGTTGTCCACTATTAACCTCTAGATGAGGCTCTACCAGCTTAGTGGAGACATTTATGCTAAAACGTGTCAAAAATATACCAAAATGTGCTCAGAATCTGTCAGGATGGGACAGAATATGACCAAAACTTGGCAAAAGTGTCCAAATATACCAAAAAGAGCAAAAGATAAGCCAAAATTTCCCCAAGCTGTATCAAAATGTGTTGAGATACACCCAGATAAACCTTAATTTGTTAACAGGAACAGCAAACTTCAAAAATTTGGGTCACAACCGTTTTTAATAGAGACATAGTGGGTCCTGAGGCTGGACCAGTTGAGAACCACTGACCTAGAGTATTGTGAAGATCAGGTATTGTCAAGACAGTTTGATCATACATGCGACTGTCATGATTTGCTTTCTCATTACCAGAAGACAGCGTACACATCATTCAGAGCCATCCATCACTTTAACCAGTCAAATCAAATGGTGCTGACAGAACAGCTCATCAGTTCTCAGAATTTAGATCAGAATTCATCTTGGCTGAGTTTTCCAGACGGTCTGCCAGCCAGGAAATCATTTCTAGGGGAAAACACAGAATTTATGATTTGGTTTCTGACCCTCTGAACTCCAAGCTGTAGTTGCTGGATGTTTTTTTTTCTCGCTCCTGTCACATTTTTCCTCACTGTGGGTTCATCAGAAAGTCATTCATGACGTCCTGGTTGCACCGAGGGGCGCAGATTTTTCTTGTTTTGCTTTTTTTACAGAATGTATTGAATGAAAACCGAAATTTTAAGATGGCGGCGCTTTAGGCACGTCCCTCCACAGTCAATGCAACATCTACGTATTTATGTCTACGTCTCTTCATGTCAACACTGACGCCATCTTGTTTGATTAATCTTTATTGGAAACCGACTGTTTACTTTAATAAGAGCTCCACATGTCGACCGGTCGATGTTCTGCCTCTAGGGGGCGCCACAACCTTAAAAATAATTGATCTCATAAGGTACTAGAATCTAAAACTGTCGTGTCATTGGGTTAAAGTGGTTGAATTTCATCACCAAGAACTTAAAAAAGTGATGTTAAAATTGAGGATGTGGTGACAGTAAATGTCTTTGCTGTACAACCAAATGTGTGACACCAATATCTGACATGTCTGTGTCGAGCAAAATGGCATTTGAGTATTTAAACTGTCCTCTACATCCATTTTCTACAGACCTCAGTTTGATTCCTACACAAAGGCGAGAGCAAAGGTGGAAATATGTGATTTATTTACGTTAAAACTAATGAAACTTGGTGTTGAGGTGGATCCAGATCACTTTAAATAGTGAGACAGGACATTTGAAAATCCAAGTGCACTTATAGTTTATAGTCTGGTGCTGATAAACCTGCAGTTCAACCCTAATCTCAAACTACAGGAGGACATATTGTGCTTTAGATATGTCAAATTCCACTTGCGGCTTTAATCTCAGCTGCTTGTTGACCCTGTAATGTCGTAACCTTACTTGTAGGTCTGTGTAGCAGCACACTGATGATTATTTATTACTTTTTCACCAGTTTATACTTCAGATATACCAACCACTGTCAGATGTCTGCCCCCAGAATATCAACTTTATAACATTAAATACGAATACGACTGACTTTGGCTCAGTCGGTCAGTAGTTTGCGGTAAGTCGCTCTGATGTTTGTTTTGTGATTGTGTGTTCAGGACGATGACCTGGAGGAAGGAGAGGTCAAGGATCCTTCAGACAGGAAGATCAGACCTCGTCCCATCTGCAGGTTCTTCATCAAAGGTAGGAGCAGGTTGAAGCTTGTGGTCCAGGTATTTGTACATAAGCCGGTACAAGCTTTACTGGTTCAGTGCATCTTGAATCATCAGATCTTTAGAACAATTTCTGCTTGACCATCCACCCTGATTTGCCTGAAACTTTTATAGGATAAAATCTGGATATTTATAAAGAGGTTTGTGAAGTTTTAGCTCCATATATCAAACACTTTTTAAGATAAATTGTTCTTAAAACTCCTCGTCGACCCTTTTTCGCGCATTGAATTGTATGTTTAAACAACGGATATTCGTCATTAATTGGACCCGAATATAAAATGTCGTATTCTCTTCATATCCTGCTCAAGATTCTTTAATAACCAGGTCTTTTCACAATACAATCTGTGTATAAGAGGGGGTATCCGTGTAACTAAGTGGGCCACATTGCACCAGTGTGATTTCTGGAACTAAAACTTTATAAAGACCAAACCCATTGATCTGAACACCTGAACACTACCGACCGACTGTTGTCTCTTCATAAAATAGTCTGTGAAGTGAACTGAATACGGTCTCACTGCTGCAAACTTCTAATATCATTTTAAACCGAATTATTTATGTGTTTATCTTGTAAGTCGAAGTTACATGTCATACCAGTGGTTCTCAACTGGTGGGTCGGGACCCAAAAGTGGGTCGCAAAGCCATTTTTAGAGGGTCGCAAAAGCATTCCCCCCCTAAAAGTAGTGGTATAAAGTCTTTTATTTTAAAGGACGTGTTTCTTCTGACACAGTTTGCTTTCAACAGCAGGATATTTAGTGGTGGTGACACCAGTAGTTGTCCACTATTAACCTCTAGATGTGACTCTGCCAGCTTAGTGGAGACATTTATGGTAAATGGTAAATGGTCTGCACTTATATAGCGCCTTTTTGTACCTTACCCAAGTACCCAAGGCGCTTTACAATGTGTTTCTCATTCACCCATTCATTCACACATTCACACACCAATGGCGACAGACTTCCATACAAGGCGCTAATCTGCCACTGGGAGCAACTTCGGGTTCAGTGTCTTGCCCAAGGACACTTCGGCATGTGGGGGGGACCGGGGATCGAACCGCCAACCTTGCGATCAGTGGACAACCCGCTCTACCAACTGAGCCACAGCCGCCCTTTATGCTAAAACGTGACAAAAATAAACCAACATGTGCTCAGAATCTGTCAG
>OMNN01102793.1:4713-31640 GCA_900302755.1 Chromis chromis
CTTTTTTTTACTTGTTTAGGACTTATTTTCTACCAAGGCTCGCCACTCCTTAGCTAATCTCATTGTAGCAGCCTTATAGTGACATCATTTGATTCAAGAAAATAAAATTTACAGTTTTAACTCAAAAACTTATTTCATGAAAGCGCCCAGCAGCATCCATAAATCCCCAAATTTCCTCCCAGTTTGCCGTCGATGTTTTGAAACTCAGCCCAGTTTGCAGCTAATTTTAAAGTTTCTGTCACAAAATATACAGTGTTGTCCTTCTCTGGCAGTGTACAGTAAAAACATAAATATAAAATGGATTAGCAGCAGGTTGGCCTAAATGTTTGAGAGTAAACCTGTAACCACAAGTTCGCAGGTTTGATCCCCACAGCAGAAAAAGAGCCCAGAGCGTCCTGCTCACTCACTGTGACTATCTCTGGGAAACAGCACCAGCTAAATGCATTTAATAGGCATCTATGGCAGAAAATGAGAATATCCTATAATCTCAAAAAGCTCACACGTTTCCTTCGAGACAAACAAAATAGGTTATCAGGTCAAAAAATACCATTTCTACTCCTGACCGGTGAATAGGAAAATAATTACATTTTGGATTGAAGGGATTCAGCTTCAAAAAAGCAATTATATAGTTGTATTTACATAAATATTACTCTGGCCTGTGCTGTAGTGGTTCATTATTTTTGAACTAATCATAAAATCATGGTCTAATCCATGATGCTGATGTGAGTTATTCATCTTGAACGCACCAACAACAATAAATAATGAAGCGATATGACACGTTTACATTCAGAGTGAAACCTTTAAAACCACACACAATCGGATAAATAATCAAAACTAAACTAACAAAACTCAAAGAACAGTAACAAAAAAAAAAAATAGTCACATGTAAAATGAAAAAAAGGTAGTATATATTACTCTGTTGCTGTAATAATGACAATAATGCTGGTTGATGAAATGGCATTTCATCACATTCATACCTCAACTATTAAAATATAAAATAAAGACTTTTAAGGCTACTTTAATAGAGGTTTGCCATGTTGCAGGCGTAGCTTACAAGAACACTGCAACCTCACCAAAATTAACAACAACAACAACACAGAAATTAAACATTTAAGATATCATTACAGCATCCTCAGAAGTCCGTCACCTGGCGGGTCGTGGTCGTGGTCGAAGATTCTCCCGACTCGGTGGTGACCAGTTGCCGTGTGATTCTGGTGGTCTTGGTCACCATGGTGACAGTTCCCTCCTCGGTGGAGGACACGTGGCGCTCTTCGGACATTTGCTCGGCAGTGAAGTCGAGCTCCGAGGTGTGGAGGCAGAAAGATCCTGCGACGTCGACCTCGCCTCCAACCTCACCTTTCCGCTGGGCCTGAGGAGAACTTTCAGGGGTTATCTGGAGGAAACCTAAAGGAGGGGAAAGTAAAAGAAACAAGGAAAGGAAAGGAAAGGAAAGGAGGATAGGTGACAAGATCAAGAAGGAAACTTAGTCTTGTGTAGCAGAGACAAAACAGGAGATGATAAATTAATAACTTATAGACCAAAAACAAAAAACAAAAGTAATAGCAAGGATACACTAGAAACTTTCTGAAGAATATAGAGTGTGGCAATGCAGCTTTATGTCCTGCTATAATTATACATAAGGTATAATTTATATAGTACATTTTATTTTGAAAAGCCAGCATGTTTCATGAACCCTGATCAGTTCTTTTTAACATCTCTGAGCTTTTACTTTGAAAGTGTAGTCCAGTATCAATCAGCCAATCAGCTGTGAGTCACTAGTTGCTTGCAGTGAGCAGAGCAGGCAGACTAAGGATTAGCCCCTTGAACAAACACTCACAGCTCAAAAACTGCAAGTCGTATCGAAAAAGTTCTTTTACCGTGTGAAGCAGTCTTGTTTTGGATAAGCTGATATATTTTCATGTCTGTACTGTGTATTATACACTGATCAGGCATAACATTATGACCACCTGCCTAATATTGTGTTGGTCTTCCTTATGTTGTCAAAAATGCTCTGAACCATCGGGCATGGACAAGAGGACCACTCAGGGTGTCCTATACACTTAATTATGCATAATGTGGTGCACATTGTGATAAATTATCTTTTATTTTGAAGGTATAAATACCTGTGGAGTGTGGCTTCAGAGTGATCTTCGGGACCTTGAACCAGGAAGAAGACTCTTTTTCTTCAGACTCCCTGCTTCTGCTCTCCATCTCTGTCCATGCCTGAACCTTCGCCGAGCTGAACTCCAGGAAACCGGGAGGCGACTCTGAGCTGTCCCTGTCCAGCATTTCTGTTCTGGCGTGAGAAGACACCACCTCCTTCGAAGACTCTTCGGAGAAACCCGCAAAGGACATCTTGCCTGGTTTTACTTTAGTGTCTCCCCTGATTTCTCCTGGTGAAGGATCTGGGTTCTCCTCCCCAGCAGACATCTTGCCGTATGGGCTGGTGAACTCCACCTTTGGAAGTTTGATTTTGCCACCGAATGTCCCTTTGTCTTCCTTGGAACCCTTGTGAGCATCTTTTTCGCCATTGAGACTCGAACTTGAACCTTCTCCCTTGAGAGCGACATCCAATGAGCCTGATTTGCCAGAAGAAAATGACACTTTTGGCAGTTTCATCTTCCCTCCCCTTGACTTCTCCTCTTCCACTCCTTCTCTTTCTGCAGCTGATTTATCTTTGGACTTCCCAAAGCTTGGCTTCATTTTGATCTTGGGTATCTTCACTTTGACGTCTTCTGTCTCGGCTTCAGCTGTTCTGTCTTCTTTTAGGAGGCTTGTGCTTGGAGAAGGTTCATCTGTTGTAGGAGGATTCACCAAAACAAAAACAGCTTTCTTTACTTTGGGCATTTTAGGGCCCTCATACTCAATTTCTTGCCCATAGATATTCATCTGTCTCTCAGGAGAGGACATGGAGGGTAAAGGAACACCAAACTTCGGGATTTTGATTTTCTTGCCTTTTTCCGTTTTGTCATCATCTTCATCTGGTGATGTACCGATATCAAAGTCTATATCTGGTATCCTGGGGACTTTGATTTCTGTACCTTCTCCTCCTGTTCCTGTTTTCAGACTAACACTAGGTGGCATCACCTCTGCCACCGGGATGTTGACACGATCTTTATGTCCGTTGTGGGTTCCAGCTTCATCGTCTGTCGTTACAACTCCACCAACTTTCTTTTTTGGCATTCCGATCTTGAATTTTGTTCCTTTGACTTTAGGCCCCTTTACTTTGCTGCTGATTCCTGCTGTGTTGAGATCCAAGTCGGGTAGCTCAATTTTCTTTCTGTCTTTCTTGCCTTCTCCTCTGTGAAGTCCAATATCGAGCTCGAGGTCTGCTTTCGGACCTTTGATATCTATCGTCGGCATTTTGAGTTTCATACCTTTGTGCTGTCCCTCAACATGCAAATCAGCTTCTACGTGAGCTCCAGTGTCCAGATCTGGTGATGGGACTTGTGGCACTTTCAATTCCCCTTCTGCCTTTGGCACTGATATTTTTCCCTTTGGAAGTTTAACATCTGGACCAGTGACTTCCATCTCTAGGGTAGGTTGCTCAATATCTTTACTTTTACCTTTAGGAAGTGAAATATCTACTTTTGGCATCTTGATATGTGGCATTTTGATGCCTCCTCCCTCCACCTCCATTTTCTCTGCTGGTGCATCAATATTTGCTTTTCCTTTAGGGATAGATATGCTCACATTTGGCATCCTGAACTGTCCCCCATCTCCCTTAATGTCCACCTCTGGATCTTCAACTGAAGGTTTTCCTTTAGGCAGAGATATGTCAACATTTGGCATTTTCATTTGAGGCATTCTGAATTTTCCTCCTGCATCTCCTTCTACTTCAAAATCTGGACCTTCACTTTTTCCTTTGGGTAGTTTTATATCAACTGAAGGCATACTGATGTGTGGCATTTTAAACTTGCCACCTTCTCCTTTGAATTCCACATCTGGACCTTCAACTTTTCCTTTAGGCAGAGATATGTCAACATTTGGCATTTTCATTTGAGGCATTTTGAATTTTCCTCCTGCATCTCCTTCTACTTCAACGTCAGGACCTTCAATCTTCCCTTTAGGTAGTTTTATGTCAACTGAAGGCATAGTGATGTGTGGCATCTTAACTTTCCCACCTTCTCCTTTAAATTCCACATCTGGAGCTTCAACTTTCCCTTTGGGAAGAGAGACATCAACATCTGGCATTTTCATCTGAGGCATTTTAAATTTTCCTCCTGCATCTCCTTCTAGCTCAACGTCTGGACCTTCGATCTTCCCTTTAGGTAGTTTTATATCAACTGAAGGCATACTGATGTGTGGCATCTTAAATTTCCCACCTTCTCCTTTGAATTCCACATCTGGACCTTCAACTTTTCCTTTAGGCAGAGATATGTCAACATTTGGCATTTTCATATGAGGCATTTTGAATTTTCCTCCTGCATCTCCTTCTAACTCAACGTCTGGACCTTCGATCTTCCCTTTAGGTAGTTTTATATCAATTGAAGGCATACTGATGTGTGGCATCTTAAATCTCCCACCCTCTCCTTTGAATTCCACATCTGGACCTTCAACCTTCCCTTTGGGAAGAGAGACATCAAAATCTGGCATTTTCATATGAGGCATTTTGAATTTTCGTCCTAGATCTCCTTCTACTTCCACATCTGGACCTTCAATTTTTCCTTTAGGTAGTTTTATATCAACTGAAGGCATACTGATGTGTGGCATCTTAAATCTTCCACCTTCTCCTTTAATTTCCACGTCTGGACCTTCGACTTTTCCTTTAGGCAGAGAGATATCAACATTTGACATTTTCATTTGAGGCATTTTGAATTTTCCTCCTGCATCTCCCTTCATTTCAACATCTGGACCTTCAATCTTCCCTTTGGGCAATGAAATGTCAACAGAGGGCATGCTGAGGTGTGGCATCTGGAATTTTCCACCTTCGCCTTTGACATCCACATCTGGACCTTCAACTTTCCCTTTGGGAAGAGAAACATCAATATTTGGCATTTTCATTTGAGGCATTTTGAATTTTCCACCTGCATCTCCTTCAATCTCCACGTCGGGACTTTCAATTTTTCCTTTTGGCAGTTTTATATCAATTGAAGGCATACTGATATGTGGCATCTTAAATTTCCCACCTTCTCCTTTGACCTCCACATCTGGACCTTCAACTTTTCCTTTAGGCAGAGATATGTCAACATTTGGCATTTTCATATGAGGCATTTTGAATTTTCCTCCTGCATCTCCTTCAACCTCCACATCTGGACCTTCAATGTTTCCCTTGGGTAGTTTTATATCAATTGAAGGCACACTGATGTGTGGCATCTTAAATTTTCCACCTTCTCCTTTAAGCTCCACGTCTGGACCTTCGACTTTTCCTTTAGGCAGAGATATGTCAACATTTGGCATTTTCACATGAGGCATTTTGAATTTTCCTCCTGCATCTCCTTCTACTTCAACATCTTGACCTTCGATCTTCCCTTTGGGCAGAGAGACATCAAAATCTGGCATTTTCCAGTGAGGCATTTTGAATTTGCCTCCAGTACTTCCTTCTACTTCAACATCTGGACCTTCAACTCTTCCTTTTGGCAATGAAACATCAACAGAGGGCATTTTGAGATGTGGCATCTTGAATTTATCACCTTCCCCTTTAATCTCCACATCTGGTCCTTCAATCTTTCCTTTGGGCAGAGAGATATCAACATCTGGCATCTTCATATGAGGCATTTTGAGCTTTCCTCCTTCAAGTTCAACATCTGGTCCCTCTAATTTCCCAGTCTTTCCTCTAGATATGTTAATGTTTGGCATCTTGATACCAGGCATTTTGAATTTGCCCCCCTCACCTTCTACGTCAACATCTGGCTTATCGATTTTACCAGTTTTTACTTTCGGTAGGGTTATATCAACAGTGGGCATTTTGACATTAGGCATTTTAAATTTGCCTCCTTCACCATCTATTTCCACATCTGGTGCAAGAAGTTCTCCAGACTTCCCTTTGGGAAGGGATACATCTATTGATGGCATTGTTATATGAGGCATCTTGAATTTTCCTTCGCCTCCTTTTAGCTCCACTTCTGGTCCTTCAATCTTTGGGGACTTTCCTTTTGGCAGGGACACATCTAGGTCTATTTTGGGGATGGACACATCGATTGTTGGCATTTTGGGAATCTTGAGGTTTCCCTCATATCCTCTAATGTCAGCCTCTGAAACGTCAACTTCCGCTTTGGGGAGAAGAACCTCAGTCTCAGGTGTTTTAGCTGCTGGTAGTGACAGCTCCACAGAGGGCATCTTGACTTTGGCCTTAACCTCAACGTCTCCACTTGGCTTACCTAAATCTTTTTCTTTAGAGCCAAATCCTGGCATGGAGAACTTTGGCAGTTTGAGCATAACGTCAGGTGCATGAAAGCCGCCTTTTCCTCCAGCATCTGCTTCCAGCTTAGCATCAACGTCCCCTACTGGGAGTTGACCTTTTGGTGATGATAATTTAAACTTGGGGAATTTCATTTTGTATTTTGACTTGTCTTCTGGTCTCTCAACATTGATTTCTGGTTTTGGAACATCAACTCTCCCCTTTTTCACTTTCACATCTACATCAGGGCAAGACACGGATACATCTGCATCCTTTTTGGATAATCCAAATGAGGGCATTTTGATTTTAGGTTTCTTCATCTTGACTTTTCCATCTCCATCAAACTCCACTGATGGTGCTCTAATCTCTCCTTCCACATGTGGTGGACTGAGGGAAACGTCTCCTTTGGGTCCTGATATCTCGAAATCACCGCTCTTTGTCTTTGCACCAAACCTGGGAAGAGTGAAACCAGGGACTTTGAGGGAAACATCAGGTAGGTCAAAACTGCCCCCTGAAGAAGGTCTACCTCCCTCCGCTTTCAGAAGTTCCACTTCCACATCGTCCCCTTTAGGTTTGTTGAGGCCAAAGTCGAGATCCACTTTTGGAGCTGAGATGTCGACTGTTGGCAGTTTGACTGTGGGGAGTTTGAGGGAACCACCTGGACCTTCTACACCACCAGTCTCTATGTTTGTACCCTTAACTTTCAACTTGACTGGATTAATATCTCCTTTCAGGCCAGGCATTTCCAAATCTTCTGATGCACTGGTGTCCACTTTGAGGCCTTTATCTTTCCGCCCAGAAGGGAGGCTGAGGTCAAGATCAAACCTAGGCAGATTTATGTCAAGTGTTGGCATGTGGAGTCCACCACCTTTTTTATTAATATTGACTTTTGGCCCTTCAATCTTTCCTGTTCCAGATGGTGCTTCGATATTGATATCACCCTCCACTTTCCCTGTTGGAACTGAAATATCAACTGTTGGCACAGTGATCTTTCCTCCCTTTATCTCAGGTCCTTCCAGTTTGACACCACCTTCTGGCAGGTTCATCTTTGGAAGTGAAACATCTAGTTTGGGCATTTTGAATTTTCCTCCTTTGACCTCGGGACCTTCAACATTGAGGTCAGCGTCAGCCTTTCCTTTAGGGAGTGAAATGTCAATGTCTGGCACATTGATTTTCCCTCCTTTAAGTTCAGGACCTTCAATATTTACCTCTGGTCCTTTACCTTTCATTTTAGGAAGATTGATGTCAATAGAGGGCATATGGAACTTGCCTCCTTTGCCAGCAGGTCCTTCAACTTCAATTTCTCCTCCAGCTTTGCCTTTGGGGAGTGAAATATCAATGTCTGGCATATCAATCTTTGGTCCCTTGATGTCTGGGCCTTTTGGTAAAGACACATCAAATTTGGGCATTTTAAACTTACTGCCCTTCACCTCAGGACCTTCAACATCCAGGTCACCATCAAATTTTCCTTTAGGGAGTGAAATGTCAAATGTTGGCAAGCTAAACTTCCCTCCTTTAACATCAGGACCCTGGAGGCTGATATCCAACTCTGGAGACTTAATTTTAGGAAGTGACACGTCACCTTTGACTTCAGGTCCTTCAATATCAACATCAACTCCCTTTGCTTTGATTTTAGGAAGAGAGATATTGACTGAGGGCAAGTGAAACTTGCCTCTTTTACCAGTTTGTCCATCGATGTCAATGTCCACATCTGCCTTTCCTTCTGGAAGTGAAATATCAGCAGAAGGCATTTCAGTTTTTCCCTTCACATCTGGTCCTTCCACACTGGCATCAAACTTTGGGAGACTGACTTTTGGTAGAGAAACATCAAATTTTGGCATTTTGAACTTTCCCCCTTTCACCTCAGGGCCTTCCATATTTATGTCACCCTCAACTTTGGCTTTTGGAAGTGAAACATCAACAGTTGGGATTTTGATCTTTCCTCCTTTAACATCAGGACCTTCCAGACTGACATCTACATCAGGAGATTTTATTTTAGGCAGAGAAACATCAAAGGATGGCATCTTTAACTTTCCACCTTTAACTTCAGGGCCTTCAACATCTATCTCTGGTCCTGTTGCTTTCATCTTAGGAAGATTGATGTCAATAGAGGGCATATGGAACTTGCCTCCTTTGCCAGCAGGTCCTTCAACTTCAATATCTCCTCCAGCTTTTCCTTTGGGAAGTGAAATATCAATGTCTGGCATCTCAATCTTTGGTCCCTTGATATTGGGGCCTTTTAATTTGACGTCACCCTCTGGGAGACTCACTTTTGGTAAAGACACATCAAACTTTGGCATTTTAAACTTACTGCCCTTCACCTCAGGGCCCTCAACGTTCAGGTCACCTTCAGCTTTTCCTTCTGGAAGTGAAATGTCACCTTTAAGTTCAGGTCTTTCAATATCAACATCAACTCCCTTTGATTTGATTTTAGGAAGAGAGAAATCAATTGAAGGCAAGTGAAACTTTCCTCCTTTACCAGTATTTCCCTCAATGTCAACATCTGCCTTTACTTTTCCTTTTGGGAGTGAGACATCAATGCTTGGCATTTCAATTTTTCCTTTAACGTCAGGTCCTTCCAGTTTGACACCACCTTCTGGCAGGTTCATCTTTGGAAGTGAAACGTCAAATTTGGGCATTTTGAATTTTCCTCCTTTTATCTCAGGACCTTCAACACTGAGGTCAGCATCAGTCTTTCCTTTGGGGAGTGAAATGTCAATGTCTGGCACATTGATTTTCCCTCCTTTAAGTTCAGGACCTTCAACATCTATCTCTGGTCCTTTACCTTTCATTTTAGGAAGATTGATGTCAATAGAGGGCATATGGAACTTGCCTCCTTTGCCAGCAGGTCCTTCAACTTCAATTTCTCCTCCAGCTTTGCCTTTTGGGAGTGAAATATCGATGCCTGGCATCTCAATCTTTGGTCCCTTGATGTCTGGGCCTTTTATTTTTACATCGCCCTCTGGGAAACTCACTTTTGGTAAAGACACATTAAATTTGGGCATTTTAAATTTACTGCCCTTCACTTCAGGACCTTCAACATCAAGGTCACCCTCAACTTTTCCTTTGGGGAGTGAAATGTCAACAGTTGGCAGGTTTAACTTTCCTCCTTTTACTTCAGGGCCTGCAACACTTCGGTCACCTTCAATTTTTCCTTCTGGAAGTGAAATGTCACCTTTAAGTTCAGGTCCTTCAATATCAACATCAGCTCCCTTTGTTTTTATTTTAGGAAGAGAGAAATCAATTGAGGGCAAGTGAAACTTGCCTCCTTTACTAGTATTTCCCTCAATGTCAACATCTGCCTTTACTTTTCCTTTTGGTAATGAAACATCAATCACTGGCATTTCCAAATTTCCTTCTGGTAAATTTGTTTTTGGAAGTGAAATGTCAAATTTGGGCATTTTGAATTTTCCTCCTTTTACCTCAGGACCTTCAAGATTAAGGTCGGCTTCAGCCTTTCCTTTGGGAAGTGAAATGTCAATATCTGGCATGTTGATTTTTCCTCCTTTAAGTTCAGGACCTTCAATATTTACTTCTGGTCCTTTTGCTTTCATTTTCGGAAGACTGATGTCAATAAAGGGCATATGGAACTTGCCTCCTTTGCCAGCAGGTCCTTCAACTTCAATTTCTCCTTCAGCTTTACCTTTGGGGAGTGAAATATCAATGTCTGGCATCTCAATCTTCCTGCCCTTTATGTCAGGCCCTTTTAATTGGACATCACCCTCTGGGAAATTTACTTTTGGTAATGAAATATCAAACTTTGGCATTTTCATCTTTCCCCCTTTCACCTCAGGACCTTCAACATTTATGTCAATGTCACCTTTTGCTTTTGGAAGTGAAATATCAACATCTGGCATTTCCATTTTCCCTTTAATTTCTGGTCCTTCCACTTTTACGTCACCCTCTGGCAGGTTCATCTTTGGAAGGGAAACATCAAATTTGGGCATTTTGAATTTTCCTGTTTTTCCTTCAGGACCTTCAACATTTATGTCAGCTTTGATTTTTCCTTTAGGAAGTCCTGCATCAAGGGATGGAATGTCGATATTCCCATCTTTTCCAGAGTGAATGTCAATATCAATATCTCCTCGTGCTTTCCCTTTAGGAAGCGAGAGGTCAATTTTTGGCATTTCAAACTTTCCACCTTTGACTTTCGGACCTTGAAAGTTCAAATCTCCCTCTGGAAATTTCACTGCAGGAAGGTTGATGTCTACAGATGGCAGGTTGAATTTGCCTCCTTTACCTTCACCTTCAACAGTGATATCACCTTCGAATGTTCCTTGAGGGGGTGAGATGTCAATAGTTGGCTTTTTGATTTCCCCACCTTTAATTTCTGGCCCCTCGATGTTGACATCACCTCTTTTTGATTTTATTTTCGGGAGAGAAACATCAATTGAGGGCATGTGAAAATGTTTGCCTTTACTTTTAGTTTCTATGTCTCCTTCTGCTTTTCCCTTTGGAAGAGAGATGTCAACTGAAGGTCCCTCAAGGCCAATATTTCCCTCCGGCATCTTCATCTTTGGTAGGGACATGTCAAAGGAAGGCATCTTAAACTTGCCTCCTTTGCCCGAGGGTCCTTCAATATCTAGCTTACCTTCTGCTTTCCCTTTTGGAAGAGAGATATCAGTTGAAGGCATGTTAATTTTCCCTCCTTTAATCTCACCTCCCTTTAAGTCTAAACTTGCCTCAGGCGATTTAAACTCTGGACCTTCAATGTCAATGTCACTTCCCTGTGTTTTGATCTGTGGCAGCGACACATCTAGAGAAGGCATCTGGAACTTTCCTTTGGCTTCAGGACCTTCAACTTTTACCTGCCCCTCTGCTGATTTCATTGAAGGAAGAGAGATGTCGAATGATGGCATGTTGAACTTTGATCCCCCTTTGACTTCAGGTCCTTCGATATCAACTTCTCCCCCTTTCATCTTTGGAAGAGAGATGTCAAAAGTTGGCATCTTAAACTTGCCGCCACCACCACTGCCCTTGAGTTCCACATTTCCCTCAAGGTTTGTTTGGGAGAAGTCCACATTTGGGTCTTCTAGCTTCATGTCTGCTCCAGGTAGCTTTATTTTCGGGAGGGAAACGTCCACAGAAGGCATGCTGAATTTACCTCCTTTTATTTCACTGCCATCAGGGTTAAAATGTCCCTCTACACTTCTTTGTGGAACAGAGATATCGATTGCAGGCATCTCAATCTTTCCACTTTTGATTTCAGGTCCCTCCAAAACAAATTCCCCCTCAGGTGACTTCATTTTTGGAAGAGATATATCACATGAAGGCATTTTAAACTTGCCTCCTTTTCCCTCGATTTCTACCTCACCCTTGGGTTTACCTTTTGGCAGAGAAATATCTACTGATGGCACCTCAATCTCAGGTCCTTTTAAGTCAATATCAGCTCCAGATGTTCTTATCTTAGGGAGTTTAACATTGAGTGAAGGCATTTTGAACTTCCCTCCTTTTGCAGACGGACCCTCAAGCTCAATGTCACCCTCCAACTTTCCCTTTGGTAGAGAAATATCAACAGAAGGCACCTCAATCTCATGTCCTTCTATGTCCACATTACCTTCTGGCTTTTTCATCTTTGGTAGAGAGACATCAAAAGAGGGCATTTTGAATTTTCCTCCCTTCCCAGCATGCCCTTCTACTTCAATATCCCCTTCCATTTTGCCTTTGGGTAGAGAAATATCAAGTGAAGGCATTTTAAATTTACCACCTTCAGTGTCACCTGTCTTCATTTTAGGTAACGAGATGTCAAATGATGGTAATTGAAACTTTCCTCCTCCTTCGATATCAGTTGCTCCTGCTTCACATTTGGGAAGAGTCAAGTCTACTTTGGGCAACTTGAAACCTCCTTCCACTTCCTGTCCGGTTATGTTTACTTGTCCTTCTGGTGACTTAATTTTTGGGAGAGATATGTCAAAATCAGGCATTTTAAACTTTCCATCTCCGCCAACGAAATAGTCCATATCCACGTCTTCACCCTCCGATTTCACCTTAGGAAGAGAGATGTCAACAGAAGGTAGGCTGAACTTCCCTCTACCTTCTGGACATTCGATGTCCACATCTGGAGATCCCATCTTCGGTAGCGAGATGTCGACCTTCGGCATGGAGATTTTGGGCCCTTTGAAAGTTCCCTCCACCTCGTCGGGAATTCTTCGTCCAGTGTCCAGTTCCAAATCAACATCGGGCACAGAGATGTCAATGGCAGGCATGTTGATGGATGTCTTCCCAGCTCCTTCAAACTCTGGGAGGGAAATGTCAGATTTTCCCTTCACTTTTGGTAAAGAAATATCAACAGAAGGCATTTGAATAGAGGCAGCTTTTCCGGAGAGATCACCTTCCAGCTTTGGTTTGGAGATATTTGCCTCCCCATCTCCTCTGATTTCTACTTTTGGAGGTTTTATGACTGGCATTTTCATCCCTTCAGCTTTTACCTTAATGTCGCCATCAATCTCATCCGAATGACGCGAGAGTCTAACTTTGGGTAGTTTCAATTTCGGCATTCTGAGCTTTGTATCTCCTTTTCCAAACTCCACGTCTGGTGAGCTAAGTTTAGCTCCTCCCTTCTCCACGTCCATGGATTTATCACCGGACAAAGCGAACTCCACTGATGGCGGCTGGATGTTTATACTCGGAGGCTTCACCTCCACCGTTTCCAAAGAGGAACCTGACTTTGCGTGTTTGGTCCTAGGAAACGTGATCCCAAACTTGTGTCCTTTTGTTTTGGTTTTCACTTTAGCTCCGGGTATTTCAGATGGAGAGACATCCACTTGTCCTGTTTCCACTTTTGTTCCTGTTTCTGCTCCAGCGTATCCTTTGGTTTTCATTCGGGGGAACCTGGAAGAACAAGTGAGGAAACAATATTATAATAAACTCCACAAAAATGATGTTTCGTTAAAAGCGCTGTAAAGGAAAACATAGTAATCAGAAAACCATTTGACATCTTTGCAGTACAGCCAGTATTGCATTACACTGGGTTTTCAAATACAAGGAATTTGACGTGGTGTTTTGGTACATAAAATGAAAAAGATCTTATAAAAAACAAGTGTAGACAGTAAATATAACAAAACAAATAAGGAGCAAGTGTAACAAGTCAAATCAACACCAAACGTAGCAAATCCAAGGAATAAAAAAAGTAATACAAAGTAATAGAAATATTTACAGCGTGCAGGAATGTGCAAAAATATTCACCTGAAAATGTGCAAGATTACATAGTATATGGGTTATTTCATCTTAAATCATGAGGGACCTTCTGCTTCACTATCTCTGATTAGCTTGAAACTTTTTTAAAATTTTTATCAGAAACTATGGATATTTAAAATAGCATCTGTGAAATTTTAGCTTGATATATGAAACATATTTTCATTTTTGTATTTAATATTAAAACTTATTCTCTATGTTTTGTTTTGTATTATTGTGACATGCAGTTAGATGGGATACACTAAATATCACTAGCTGACATTTGCATTATCAATTTTTCTGTTAATGTGAGCTCAAAGACGGGACTTTTCATGACGCCTTTACTTTTTTCATAGTTCAACTCACCCATAATCAGAGATTTTTTGATCTACTTTGATCTACTACCACAATATTAGATTCTTAAATCTATGACATGATGAGAAATAACAGTGAAAATGTCATGCTTTTATCATTAATAGTTCCTGAGATATTAACATTCAAATATAGCCTCAAATTTCAATGTGCAAAAATGTACTGACAGTGGGTGATGGGCAATTTACAAATTTGTATTATCTTGGAAAGTATTTGATACATCAAGCTAAAATTTCACAAATATCTTTATACATTTTCATAGTTTATGATTTAAAAAATGACACATATCAGACATGGTTGAGCAGAAATTATTCTGAAAAATTGATGATTTGAGCTTGAATGACCCATATGATGTAAACAACTTGAGATGTGCAAAGGATAACAATAATCCTATTTAAAAAGTTGTGCATTAATGTCACATGTAGACTTAATGTGGTTGTACTATGAGGGGTCTCTGGCCTTGTTGAAGAGACCAGCTGCTGTTGGGAAGAAGCTGTACATGCTATAATTGTGACTATTTCAGCTAAGAAATAACCACTCAAAGATCACAAAAAGACCAACCTGATCCTCCTCTTCGCCTTCCCCATGGCTGGTGCTCCTCCTTCCACTTCAACCTTCGTACTCTTTCTCTGTTTGAATTTGGGCAGAGAAAACTCCACGTCCACGTCGCTCATCTCCAGCCTAGGAGGCGTCCCCTCGATCACCAGCTCCTCACGGCGCTTCTCCTTCAGCCTCTTCAGACCAAAGCGACCGCCTCTCTTCTTCTTGGCCTTGAATGGCTTCGTGCCCTTCAAACTCTGAGAAAGTTGCAACAAAAACCTATAAAATCTGCTTTTTTTAAAACTACATGATTTAGTTTTGAGACTGCAGACCACTGATTACCATTTTGGCCATCTTGGCTTTGGGACCTTTGACCTCCACGCTGGGAACTCGAGGCCGGATGCAGACCTCAGCTCCAAGGATGGTCCTCTTCAGCTGGAAGCTGACTTTGTACGGTTCTGCACACTGAAGGATCTTCAGAGCATCTTCATACTTCACATTGTCAAAGTAGACTTTGGCACTCAGCAACTGGTCACCTTCACACAGAAAACATGGTGAATTCATTGATCCAGTGTTAAATCCTGCACTGTAAAAACAAATTCTAGAAAATAAACAAGAGTGTGAGAAAAAATGTATGAATACTGTAACGTTAAAAAACTGTAAAAAAGGTGAAAATAATGGTAAATATCTGTAAAATAATGATATTTTTAGTTGAATTAAATACAGTAAAAAATGGTTTAATTTTACTGTCAAACATAGTAAAAGAATGAAAAAGCATTCTATATGTTTTTTTAGGGTTAAGATGTAAGATATCACTTCAAGTGCCTCGGTACTTACATACTTTTATTGTTGTTGCAGGCGTTTAATTGATTTGGCAAATGAATCAGCAAAATAAATATGCACTGAGCATTTATCACTTATTTAGGAGAGTAAAGAAGAGTCTAATCCCCAAAATCCAGCCTACTTCACAAATCTCTTGAATTAAGTCTCATGTACAGAACATCAGAGGTGGCAAATGCTGGTCCCCGAAAGTAAAAATCCTTTCCGTTCTAGATGTCTCCCTCTTCCAACACACCTGATTCAAATGGTCAGATCGTTACCAGGCTTCTGCAGAGCTTGATGATGAGCTGATCATTTGAATCAGGTGTGTTGGAAGAGGGAGACATCTAGAACGGAAAGGATTTTTACTTTCGGGGACCAGGATTTGCCACCTCTGCAGAACATTGACACTTGTTCCAAACTTAGGACCACAGCTGTACATGTTATTCTGAGGTTTCTTTTTTTCAGACAAAAAATTGTAGGAGATGGTTTTTTACCTTACATGTTTCGACTGACGTCTGCAGTCTTCTTCAGAGGCGTCAGCTGATCGCTGTGACGTGTCTTATGTGGTGTTCTTCCTGGGCATGGACAATCCACGATTGACCATGCCCAGATCTGTCAGTTCTGTCAGATTGACCACGCCCAGGAAGAACACCACATAAGACACTTCGCAGCGATCAGCTGACGCCTCTGAAGAAGACTGCAGACGTCAGTCAAAACCAACTCCTACAATTTTTTGTCTGAAAAAAAGAAACCTCAGAATAATATTCGGTGTAAGTAGACAAAATGAACTTGCTGGACTTAGCTGTACATGTTGTCTTTTAATTCACATATATGCTAGAGGAGCTTCCTAAATAAATGTAGGTGTGACTGCAGGTACCTTGCTGTAGACTGAGGTGTTTAGCAGCTGGAGAGTCTTTGAGGACGTCTTTAACAAAGATCCCTCGTTCTCCTCCAGTGACACTGTAGCCGCTGGCTCCAGCCTCAGCCTCCGTCTCCACCACGATCTCCACCGACTTCGAGGCTTCCTCCACACTCTGAGACGCACAAATACACAACTATTAATACTATCCAAGAGATACAGGAGCGTTTGATGTCCATTTTGTTATTAATTCTGGTTAGTTTCATCTCAGGCTGAGTTATTGAAACAGTAGTAAGAGGTATGTTGAAGGTGAAACTGAAAAAATGCCACGCTTTAAGACGCATTTTTAATGCAAAAACTACTTGTCTTGGTTTTCTAAATGACACAGACTGTAGATTTACAGTGCCTATAAAAAGTATGCACCCCTTGTAAGTTTTCCACTTTTACTACATTTAAATATTGAATCATCAACAGTTTATTTGTGCTTTGTTTACAAGAATTTACAAAAAAGGCTATTTCATGTCAAAGTGAAAACAGATTTCTACAAATTCATATCAATTTATTAAAAATATCAAATGTAAAATAAGTAATTGCATTACTTGCAATTACAAGTATTCACCCCCTTCGAGTCAACATTTAGTAAGGCCCACAGGAGGGCTGTTTTCACTTTGACATGAAAGTCTATTCTTGTAAATTCTTATCCAAAAAGCTAAATTTAATTGAGAATGATTCCCATTTCATTGCTTTTCAACACTGAATCATTGTCAGTTTAGTTGTCTTTTCTGAAAAGAATTTACAAAAAAAACGACTCTTTCATGTCAAAGTGAAAACTGACTTTTACAAAGTGATGCCAATTAATTTAAAATATAAAATAAGCAACTGCATAAGTATTCACCCCCTTCCACTAAGAAATGAGTTGGCCTGTAGGAGATGTTTTCACTTGAAATGAAAGAGTCTTTACTTGTAAATTCTTATCCAAAAAGCCAAAATGAATTGACCATAATCCCCCTTTTTATTGCTTTTCAACAGTGAATCATTGTCAATTTATTTAGTTTTTTTCTGACAAGATTTTTTTAAATTCTTCAAAGTAATATCAATTAATTAAAATATAAAAGGTGCTATTAGTGACTACATAGGTACTCACCCCTTTCAAATCAGTATTAATAAGGCCTGTAGTAGGGCTGCTTTCACTTTGACATGAAAGAGTCTTTACTTGTAAATATCTTTTTTTTCAAAAAGCCAAAAAATGTCCATGATTCAGTGTTGAAAAGCAATAAAAGGGGAAAACTTCCCTGGGTGGTGAATATGTTTTATAGCTTGTCTGTCCACAAAATCTAAACCATCACCTAGAAACTACAGTCAGCAGCTCATGTAACAAAAAAAACATTTCACTTTTTTTGTTGATGTGCAGATTAAAAGTTGCTTTAGAAGCACAAGGGCACCGACGCTGTTGTATAACTTGTTCTTCTTGCACTCGAGTGAGTGCAAAATCTGCTGTACAGTTATTTGTCACCTCACACTTTACTTCTGAATCCATTTTATCCATTAAGCTGTCAAGGAGGAAAGGTCATCCTATTCTGGGACTACATTCAGTTTTTCCAGAGACTGACCAAAGGAAAAAACACTGGTAGACAAATGAGACAGGAAAACGTGAATTGTGTATTTTATCAACCTAAAAACGATTTCTTGTCCAAGTGTGCATCTTCTGTTGTATCCATGATTCATGGTGAATAATTGGAGGGTACACTGTGATCCCTGGTGGCTAAAATAATAAAGATTTCAGCTGGTAGAGTCACTTTATGCCTGCTTACTGTCTGTTCTTCTGTTGGCTCTGAGTCCATCTCTGGTTGGGCCAGTTGGCAGGTCGATTCTCTTAGATGACTTCTTTTCTGACTCAACACCTGCTTCAGCTCTGCATGGAGCTTCTCCTTCTGCACCTGCAGGAAACAGATAAAACAAGATGAGCTGGTCTGTAGTGTCGGAGAACGTCACAACGCCATAAAAAGATCAATCATGAGTGGATAAAGTGACTATTGGTCCATCTAAGAGAATTATAATTGTTATTTTAATTATTGTTGTTTTAATACATTTATTTACTATTTTACTTTGCTTGTACAACAAACAAACAATAACAAAGATGAAGAAGGTTAATTTCTGGAAGTTATGATCGTGTACAACTGATATTATTACAACAGTTAAATCAGTAATATAAATGAAATGTTGCTTTACATTAAGGACATGTTAATGTAACTTGAATTTTCAATTAAAAGTGTGATAGTCATTTATTTAATACATTTCAGAAAAGCTATCTACCGTATAAGATATATAATAATATTTATATGGGGAATTTGTGATTACACTCACAAAGGTGTAGTATATATTTAAAATGTCATATATTTGAAGTGACTTACAGATGTGTGTTTGCTTCCTTCCCTTTAAGAAAAAACTAAATGACATTACATAAGAAATGTAGAGCCTAAAAAGTAGAAAAGCAATAAGATACAAGTACAATACATTTCTGAGATAAAATAAGTGAGATAAAATAAGGCTTTGAATAGAACAGTAAAAAATAATGCTGGCAGTTATACTGAGGGGAATCGGTAAAATCACACATGATAATGAAATATTGTACATTAAATTAACATATATGTTAATGTCGTAATGAAATTGTTAATTTGATAATTAACCAAACCAAAAAGATAAAATTGGCACTTCACAACATGATGCTACATTTGAAAGTTCTGTGAAAATCTACCTTAAATGTATTTAATATTTAAAACACAATATTCAACCATGCAATCCAAAGTATCACATTATTAATGTCATATTAAAGTTATTTTATAATTTTATTTTTTGGTGCTATTATTTTTGCATGATAACTAGTTAACCTCCGTTCATCCTGTTAGCAACACAAACTATTAAACACAACCTACGTGATTCCTGCAGGTGTCAGTATCTCATGTTTTGTCCAACAAACTAAAGCTGCTAACGTTCTACTTTTCCTCCGTGAATGAGGTTCAGAGTGTTTACATGAGTCCCAGCACCTGCAGCTGGTTTCAGATCCGCCATATTCACATGTTTTTTGTTGTCCAGTTTGCGTCCAGCAGCTGTCGGTCACCTGCTGCTGCATGAAAAGACTTTGACTGACGTTTGTGCTGATGTGGGAGAAATGAAAGCTTGTTTATGTGCTGGACAATGAGCTCAGCAGATCAGGCCTCCACTATTGTGATCCAGTTTGTATGGACCTGCTGGCTAACAGGGGTCAGACCTTCAACCACTGAGCTGACTTCTCCTCTCTAAATATATTCAAATAACAATGTAACTCGGGCCCTGAGGTCAGTTTTACTTCTCTGTCTGGATACATTTAATTACAATGGCAGCGTACATGAGGATAATCTAAATTATTAGGAAATTATTGCAAATTATTAATTACACATAGCTTCGAGGTAATACAGGTAGACAAGTATTGTCACTATGCACACCAAAAGCTTTAAGGTTAGCCTAGCTTAGCATGAAGACTGGGAAATGGGGGAAACAGCCTCATTCAGACCAAAATTAACAAAATGGTAACAAAAGGGTAAGTACAGGTAAGTTAATATTTAATGGACAAATCCAGTGTCAGTGCAGTATTAGTTATATAATCGATCAGGAATAGATGAATATCATCTGCATATTTCCCAAAATGAAATAAATGACACCTGTTTTTAATCACTTGACTGCACTTCAACAGCACTGTGATGCACTTTTATCCTCCTTACCATGTATTTCTTCCAGTTAAAGGATTACTATATGAGAGTTTGCAACATATAGGGGATTGTTTGCCACATACTGCCTTCCAAGCCTGTAGCAGAACTATAGTGGGCTCTAAAAATGCAACAAAAAAACCCCCCAAAAACATGAAAGGTTACCCCTAAAGCCAGTGTTTGGTTTGTTTGTTCTCGGCTAAAGATGCAACATGGCGGTCTATAGATATAAAGGGCTCAATCAACGGTGATGTCAACACAATTCTTATTTTCAGGTGATTATACACTAATGACAACAAAATTATGAACATTATTTTCCATTTCTGCAAATAGATCCCCCTAAATCCAAACTTAAAAGTTCTTCAGAACCACTTTCTATGAACTAAACCAAACTGTGAGCTGCTCAGATTGACGAGAATGTCAAAAAGAATTTTGTCAAAAACCAAAACATTGAACCTCCTGGTGGTGCTGGAGGAGAAGTTAATGGATCATCGAGTCAGTAGGTTGCATCCTCTTAAAAACATAATCTACATTTATTTTCATGTCAGTCTATCTTTTGGTTGTTAAGGTCTTTCAGTCTGACTAATTACCTCTGCTAATCGAAGCGGCGTTTGTCTGTTTGCCCGTTTGTTTGTTTGTTTGTTTGTCTGTTTGTTTGTTAGCAATTTTGGTGCAAACTTTGGAATTTCATGTTTTTTTCTTCTCACAACTCTGCAGCATCACCAGCTTATTGCCAAACTCCTCCATCCAGACACTCTAACCTCCCTGGAGATGTGTGTCTACCTGGATCCCCACTTGTGTGAACGGCTGCTGTGCTTCCTGTGTTCATGCAAGTGGATTTGTGTGTGTGTTGTGTTTCTCACCACTCTCTCAGGACTCTCCTGTTCGTCTGCGGCGCTGCTGTGGTGAGGGTTTCTCTGCGGGGCGGAGGGGGATCTGCTAGACGGGGGCGACCGCCTCTTGTCTTTTACCTGCACACAGAACAGGAGGTTCATTCGGCCGCAGCGCTCGGTGTAGTTTCACCCTTTAACTCTGCTAATAAAACTCTTTGTGCCTGCAGAGCCACTCTGCACTGCAGCCTGGGGGGAAAACCTAAAGAACACCAGCACTGTGATGTGAATTTTCTCAGTTTATTTCAACAGCTACTGAGATTTTTTGGCATTTCAACCCTCCACTGCTCCAGTGAAGCTGCTCTACAGAGGAAACTAGTTGCATTGGTAATCTCCCAGCTGCATATGTACAGCACAGTGTGCATCAGCAGCTCCGTAAACTTTCTCTGCATGAATAAAATACAACTGCAGAGCTGTTGCTTCTACTCTGTATGCTAGTCGAGCTTCTGCTACCATCCACTTAACATGTGGATGTGCTTATCACACGCTACAGTATAAAATATGAATCAGTTATTGATTACAAACTGAACTGTCAAAACACTGAAGCACTGTGAAAAAGTTTTTAGTTTTAGAGTTTATTTCGGAGGAATCTAAACCTGTTTAATGTCTGCAGATGACAGACGCTCCTGTTTCTAGTTTTAAGCGTGAGTTAATTCTTCATTTTGTTTGAGTTTTTTCAGGAGAGACCTGCAAGGGAAGCTGAAGGAGAAAATTAAACATTTTTCTCTCCGGTGAATATGGGCTTCTATAAATGAAATTATAAATGATATTCTCACTGACCTATTTTATTTCATTTTACCTGATTATAATCCACCAGAACTTATTTCTATTATCACAGCTGACTTTAATTTGCTGCGAATTTTATTCTACTGACTGTGACAGAGATTCTCCTGTGGAACAATTTCGGTAGTCTGAGTCAGAATGAACTTTCTTTTTTAGGTCTTTTTAGGTCCTTCTGAAGGAAACCTGCCATGCTCAACCTCCCGTATCTTATTTCTCTACTTGTTTAATGAACTTCGTCACTTTGCCAGTGTGACCTTTGACACCAACTGCAAATCTGCAGTTCGGACTGTAAACTTGAGGCCTAAAATAATAAGATGTGCTGTAATTTTATGTTTTAGTCATACTTTTGCACTTCTGGTTAGATGCTAAATGCATTTTGTTGTCTTGTACTCTGAGCAATGACAAAAACATTGAATTTAATTTAATAATTCCTTCCTGAAAAATAAAATTTGTATGCGTCGTCAACCAAATTCTGTCTCACACACAGTTATCATAGCACTCACTGTGTGGAAATAATCTAAGCTGCTTGTTCATAACTGCATGTAAACACACACTTTTGCAGCCAGTAAACATTAAAACCTAAAGCTGGAGTGATAAAGCAGCCTGTTTATGAGGTGCATCAAAAATAATACACAACTCCCTTTATAAAGCGTAATAAAGCACCAAATGTGAAATATATGGGATTAGAGCACCTTAACGTCGTCAGTAAAACACGCTGCTGTGCTTCGTAACCAGCAGTAACATCTGTCGACACTCGTTTCAGTCATCAAACTGCAATCACATAAAGAGTCGCTCCGCTGAGTTAAGCTGAGGTGCAGCGTGTTATTACTGTGTGTACAGTCATGTGGAAAAATGACTGGAAACTGCTGACTTTTATAACATATTTGAACGAGCAAACATAAGATTTTCTTTGTGCCTAAAGAAATAAAGATCATGTACTCAAACAAATGACACAGCTTTTTTCAATGCAATAACCCTGCGTCCACCAGGACCCAAGCACCTCTTCTATATGCTATTATTATTGTTGTTTTTATTGTTTTACTGTATTTAGACTTTAATACTCTTTTTCATTGTACCAGCACCAGCTGTTTTTCTTGCACCTTAACTTAGCCTTGTACTAGCATGATTTTGCACCTTTTTTTCTTTTCTTTTCCTTATTTTCTTAACATGTCTGAGCTACTGAATACCTTGAATTTCCCCAAAGGGATAAATAAAGTATCTATCTGCATAAAACTGACATTTTGTTGTCATTTGTATGATTTAAATTAATAAATAAGAGGATCAGTCACATGAAAAAAGCAAGTAAACACAATTATCAAACCTCAATTCCACCTCAATTCACCAATTTTCACCTGACCATCTCCAATTTGACTGATTTCTTTTTAAGTGTTGAATATTGATTGAGATGACCATGTGTAGGGGTCATGTTGATTTTTGCGTCGTTTTCTTCTATCCAATCTGTGGATCAATGTTTGAAGTGCCATAACTTGAGGAATAATGTAGCTGGAGTCCTGACATTTTGCAGGCTTATTGATATGTACACATGGACTTCAATGGTACAACAGGACTATGAGTTGGAAAATCATGATTTTTCTTTCAGCCCAGTAACAATATTATATAACTCTTCCAGTTGGGGCACTATTGGAGTGGTTTCACCATCACACCTGCATAATGCATGTTCAAATATTGGCCATAAGTGCAAAAATTTTAATTTCAATAATTTTTCTCATAGTTTGCCTCTGACTGGCACCAAACTCTACATTTTAAAAGTTCCTATTGGTGCCAAACACAGGAAAAAACATCTGCCTCTTAGGGTAAAATAAAGGTTTTATGGTTGGTGGAATATCAGAGTAGACAGAAACATTGACATTTTTTGATCAAATTTGCACCATCATATAACTGGTTTGGGGACTGCAAATGGCTCGGTTGTTAGCACCATTGCCTCACAGCTAGAAAAGCCCTGGTTCGTGTCCTGGTTAGGATGCCTGGGATCTTTCTGTTTACATGTTCTCCAGGTTCTCCGGCTTCCTCCCACAGTCCAAAAACATGCTGAGGTTAATTGATGATTCTAAATTGTCCGTAGGTGTGAATGAGAGTGTGCTTGGTTGTCTGTCTCTATGTGTAGCCCTGTGATAGACTGGCGTTCTATCCAGGGTGTCCCCTGCCTTCACCCGAGTCGGCTGGGATAGGCTCCAGCCCCCCCGCAACCCTACAGAGGATTATGCGGTGTATAGATAATGGATGGATGGAAAACTAAGGTTATTGTGTTTGGTCCTAAACACCTCAGAAACACACTATCTAACCAGATAGTTACTCTAGATGGCATTGCCTTAGCCTCCAGTTCTACTGTAAAAAACCTTGGAGCTATTTTTGATGAGGATATGTTGTTCAACTTATATATAAAACAGGTCTGTAGGACAGCATTCTTTCATCTACATTGTAAAAATCAGGAACATCTTGTCTCTGAGTGACGCTGAGAAACTAGTCCATGCATTTATAACTTCTAGGCTGGACTATTGTAATTCCTTATTATCAGGATGTCCCAATAACTCTGTTAAAAACCTCCAGCTGATCCAAAATGCTGCAGCCAGAGTTCTGACAGGAACCAGTAACAGAGATCACATTTCTCCTGTATTAGCTTCTCTTCATTGGCTCCCTGTAAAATCCAGGATAGAATTTAAAGTCCTGCTTCTAACATATAGAACTGTTAATGGCCAAGCTCCGTCGTATCTTAAAGACCTTATTGTAACGTATCATCCTAACAGAGCACTTCCCTCTCAGACTGCAGGTTTACTTGTGGTTCCCAGAGTTTCCAGAAGTATAATGGGAGGCAGAGCCTTCAGTTATCAGCTCCTCTGTTGTGGAATCAGCTCCCAGTTTGGGTTCAGGAGGCAGACACCCTCTCTACGTTTAAAATTAGGCTTAAAACTTTCCTCTTTGATAAAGCTTATAGTTAGAGCTGCTCAGGATCACCTGAGCTGTCCCTTAGTTATGCTGCTATAGGTTTAGACTGCTGGGGGATTCCCATGATGCACTCTCCCCTACTCTCCACTTGTCCCTCATCCATACAGTGAAAGATTACAATGATACCATGGCATATCACTCACTTTGGGACTTCTCTCTCCATCGTTTGTGTTTTGTTCTCTCTGCAGGTGTCTCTGGTTCTGGAGCTTCTCGTCTCTGATCTGCAGCCACTCGCCTCACTGACCTCCAAAGTATTATTCTCTTATGTTTGTCTGCCTTCCACCTGCTATCCTGCTATCCCCATCCCAACCAACCCATACTCTACTTTGAGATTACATATGTTGTGAACTGGCACTATACAAATAAAATTGAATTAAAAACAATTGAATCAAATATACATTTAGAGTTAGCATGACATCAAATACCAAAACTATCTGAATACTTTAGTAAAACTTATAGATTTGTGCTCCAGGACAAAGTTTTGGATTTGACTGAGTGACCATGTCATCACCATAGATGGTGATGACATAGGGTGGGTTGTTACTGGAGTTAAAAATGGATGCAGTCCACATGCTTCTGCTCCGATTTCCAGAATCATCTCAATCATCCTAGCTGAGTTGATTAGTTGGACTTGCAGAGTGTCACGAGCAGCATCTCAATCCAAGGCCTAGATATGACTCTTAATCAGAGTCTGGGTCTCATTGATACCGCAGGTGGTTCTCCTTCAATGCAGGGCTAACTCACTGCAGCAAGTCTTCAGTGGCACCTGTGGAAGTGCAAGTCCAACTCAGAATGACATAAACATCTCCAGTATGACTCACAGACAAGTACATTTTGTAGTAATTAATATAGTGTTGTATATTTTTAATAAATGTACGTGCTACATGTGCCTCCTCCAACCTAATTGCTTCTGCCAGAAGTATGCTGCGTTCGGCTTAGTGGACACACAGGGGTGGGGAAGGGTAGTAAGGCCCATTCTTTTAATGATTTAGCTAGCTCGCTAATGCCATCAACAGGCATGTTAGTTTTTCAGGTACATCAATGTTACATTAACTTTACATCAGCACAGCTAAGTTTAAATGTTAATATTAATGCAAAGTCTCAAAATCACTAACAGAAAGAAGATGTACATAGTACCGTAGTTGTTAACTACTAATGGGTAGTAATACCAGGTAATTACTGGTGTAGCAACACATCATAATTGGAAACAGGGTTCTGAAGAAGAAGAAGAATGATACAGAAAGCTCTGCCTTGCAAACTGCCACAATTGGTTTGTTAGGCTTGTTACATGTGTAAGGCCAGAAGTCTGAATCCCTGTTTCTGAGTCATTGGCATGCAGTAGTTTCATGGTGAAAACGCTCTGCCATAGCGAATGTGACTGTTGTGTTAGTACCTGTTGGTAAACTGAAAAACCTGTCAGAGAATGAGAGCAGACAGTATATATGCTGCAGGATTTTTATCGGTATATAAATCTCAGGTATGCAGGTGAACTGGTAGCAGCAAGGGGAACAGAGCGTCACACCCCGCCAAACACACAAACAGAGAGAGAGGGCAAGACAAGAAAATCAACAGGAAAAAGACAAAAAACAGCAGAAACACTAGGAAGGAGAGAGAGGCAAAGTGAATGCAGATTCTTCAACACAGGTGCACTGCATGGTACAGTTAAACAATTAACACCCAATACTGTTCTGTATGTTAGAATGCTGAGAAGGGCCACTTGATTCTGATTTAGCATCAAGATGGAAAGACAAAAAGATCTTGGTGACTTTGAAAGAGGGTTTATTGTTGAGGGATGGATGGCAGGAGCTTCAGTCGTAAAGACTGTTAATCTGGCCAGTGTTTTTAAAGGAACACTGACTAAAGCGACATCTGCATTTAGATTTATTGAAAAGACATTAATAAATAGAGTCAGAGATTATGATTGACAGCACATGTTTGATTACCAAGATGCTTATGTATTTGTTTGACATGTAAGGAAAACCAGAAGAGCAGCTCTTCCTCAGGTGACACCACTGAGAATGTCAACAGTCACAGAGAGGGATATAATAATGGGGTCATAAATACCTCATTACAAATCTGAATGCACATTTGAGATTTAAATGGTGCCAAAATCATAAACACTGCAGAGATGTGGAAAGAAGTGGTTAGGTCAGGGGGAGTCATCCTTCACCATATTCTTAACAAGTGGCTGAGATTTGAAGAATCAACGCCATGAGGCCCTGACGACTTGAACTGCTTCTTTGCCAGGTTTGACTGTCCTGACAGTATTAACAACATGCGGGCACAGCAGGGACCCTCTCCACTGGTGCTGACTCTGAGCCCCCACGATGTGAGACGGACCCTGCAGCACATCAACCCCAACAAGGCCACTGGACCTGACGGAGTACCATGGTGGGTACTGAGGCACTGCGGAGGGGAACTGACAGCAGTGCTCACAGACC
>OMNN01102795.1:8422-32548 GCA_900302755.1 Chromis chromis
GGAAAAACTTTTACAATTTATGCTGGCAGCTCTGTCAAGCTTATGAGAGAATGATACATTCTTTTATTTATTTCAACTATTATTGCCCCGGGTTTGGTTAGAAGTATGTTCTTTTTCAGCAGGACACCATTACACATTTATGAATGTATGCACACTTCACACATTCTTCTGATGTCCAGCATGTATAAGTGCCTACGTCAAGTACATAACAGCTACAGAGAATAACACAAGAACTGCAGCCACTGTGGCATTTATTGAAGACATGAGAGAAAATCAAATAAAGTAAAAGGATGCAATTGCACTGAGTGAAGTAAGTACGTGAGTTACACATATGAACTCATTACATGGTCATGCAATCTGTGATTTATTTTATTATTTTGCCAATGAAAGTGCCAGCCGTTTTCATCTCATCCTGCTATGCTACAGGCAGCAGCTTCTCATCTGATCATGCACTAGAGTAGCTGGTTATCCAGACTATTTGCACCATTGCCTCCTGGCACACAGACAGAGACTGAAACAAACAAACACACACAACAAAACCCTACAGCCAGGAGAGCATCCATATGGTGAGTCATATGTCTAGTCAATGTGGGAGATGCTCCTCCACATCTCTTATCAGCCCCAGAGCTTGTGTCCTACAACTTTATATCTGTTTCTTCTTACATTCTTCTCAGACTGTTACAGAGACACTTCTTATCCCTTATAATCATTTTAAGTATTGTAAGCTATTAAAGCAATTAAACCACAAAATACAAACTGCTAAAAAGTCTCTATATAAAACATTTTTCAGGAAAAACATGTGATGTTCCATAGACATCTAATTTAAAAGGCCAATATTATTGTCTTCAGGGATATTTATAGTGCACTGGGCATACACTGTTAACATTTTAGATACTAATTTCTTATTAATTACAGTAAGTCAGGTATCCATATCTTTTGCACATATTGAGAAAAATGTAGCAGCAATGTGGCCCCACCACAGTAATTCCAGTCCTGGGAAATCAATACACTTATAAAGTTCTGCCCAAGGCTACAAACTTTGCCCATTAAATTAACATTTTGTTAACCTACACCCAAAGTTGTATTAACTATTTGCTTATTACCATGCATATGCACTGTAGACTGTATGTTCAAATACTGTCTTAATCTTATTAACCTTGTAAAATCAAAGGTTGGGTCCTACTTATTTCAAATTATTGAAATTTGGAGTTTTTGCCAATTCTCTCTCCACCATGAGTGTATTAGATAATGTTTACCAATAACTGCTCTCCATGTCTTCTCGGAGATCGTAATAGAGATAGTAAAAATGGTCCTCAGACAGATTCATTGTATGCCAAGTGTCACTTGCTTATCAGTCTAGATTAGAGAATCAGATAGAAATAGGATTCCATCAATATTGATTTTTAGGGGCTTTTTCATGTTGAACAAAACTGTATTTTTGTGTTCCATTACAATTTTATTCTTACCACAAAGATTTATCATGATATATTAAAACACACACCTTTTAAAAAAAATAGCAGTGTGCTTCACATCATAAGTGACAGAAGATACATCATAGTGTTTACATTAGGAGTTCACTGAATAAAAACCAGGCAACAAAAAGTACAAATTTGTGTTTGGGCTCACTGGTGACAGTTTCCTGGTCAGACAATGTATTCCTAGGAACACAAAGTTAGTGTGAATGCAGGTAAACAAAGGACTGATTCATTGCAGCAGTATAAAAAATGCTGAGTGTCGTTTACCATTATGTTTTATGGATTTAGGTGAACACTAAGTTCCTGTATCTAAGTACTCATACAATGGCAGTCTTTTTCATTCAAAAATGCACTTTCAGCAGCAGGAGAGAGCTTCTCAGGGCTTAGAGAACCACCAAGACCTCAGCTCCCTGAGCAGATAATGCAGACTGCTTTTAAGAATCAGCAGTGCTTTATTAAAACTTAAAAGCCACCTGTTAGTGTATGTTGCTTCTTCAGTTTTCTCAGCTTTCCTCTTTCAAAAGGTTTACATACGTACCTTTGTATGTGTGTATTGATCCATTAGCAGCAGAGCTCAGTAGGGTTGTGCTTCATCAGTGTCTTAATGGTGATATCTGTTGTTCAGTGTATTCAGGTTATATTCATGGACAAGCTAATAAAACTATGACATCCTAAAATGAACCACAAAACCTTGCCTGCCTTTTATTTTTCACTTATCATGTCTCCATCCTTCTCGTACTTACAGGGTTCCCCTGGTGAGAGAGGTCCTGCTGGTTCAGCTGGTCCAATTGGCCTGTCTGGTAGACCTGGCCCTCAGGGTCCTCCAGGTCCTGCTGGAGAGAAAGGAGCCCCTGTAATTATGTGTTCTCTCTTAAAGCTTCTTGTTTTCTTGTCCTTCTTGTGACCTTGTTTTCAAAATATGATTAAAACAAATGTCTTTGTTCCTCTAGGGTGAGAAAGGGCCGCAAGGTCCAGCCGGTCGTGATGGTGTCCAGGGTCCTGTCGGCCTGCCTGGACCCGCTGGACCCCAGGGACCACCTGGTGAGGATGGTGACAAGGTTAGTCATCCACACTCACCACCCATCCCATTGTGTTGTACCAGCTGCAACTCTTTCTCCATTCACAGGCCGGGATACATTTGGGACTGAACCGCAGTGCCAATCAATCTTAATCCCCACTTTTGCACTCAGGCCATCTGCATCAAAAATAGGGATCTCCAGTTTCCTAACTGTTGCCTATCTGTCTTCATGACCAAATGTGCCAGGAAACACAATTAGAGGGGTATAAATGTGAAATACTGTTGCTCATTTCATCTACTAAAATTATAATGCCTCTTAAGGTTACTATCAGGCATTCTTTGAGCTGCAAAACATATGTCACTATAGAGGTTTGCAGTGCCATGAACTGAATGAATGAATTTAGACATCCATGCAAGATTGTAGTTGCAGATAATGACTGTTGTGTTAAGTTGAGGGTTTACAGTGATTTTTGACATTCAGAAAAGCAGCAAAGCTGATCTGAGACTGTGACTGTTTCTGTTTTCCAGGGAGAGGTTGGAGAGCCTGGTCAGAAAGGAAGCAAAGCTGACAAAGGAGAGCAGGTGGGTTATAAAAACACATTGAAATACATTATTCACATGTTGCATATACTCTTTATTCATATCACATGAGGAATAAACTGTGTTTAACTTAAATACATAAAATGATACACGAGTGCTTTAAAGTTTCTTTAAACATTATGGGATGTGCATTTTGGTAGCAACATTTATTTGTTTGTTTGTTTCCAGGGTCCTCCCGGCCCAGCTGGTCTCCAAGGTCCCATAGGTGCCCCAGGTCCTGCTGTAAGTACAACTGTCCTAAATGTAATATACCAAGAATGTTTTACTGCTATAGCATCACAAATGAGAAATAAAGACAGACAGGAAAACAGGTGGCTGATATGCAGGCCAGAAAGCCCATAGGAGACAATGCAGAAAACTCAGAGTTGAACAATCCAAGTTTCCAAATGCTTAAATTGCTTAAACAGCTTTTCCTGATAAAGACTTGCAGTAGCAGACACAAGATGTTTAAACAGCAAATTGAAAAGCTTTCTGCCTTTAAGCCCAGTCTACTTGGTGTTGTGTCAGCAAGCATTACATATATTTATATTAAAATTTCAAAGTCCATAATGAATGTGTTGAAGTTCAGCAGGACTTTCAAAAAACTGTAAAAAAAAATAAATAAATAAAAAAGTATAATATGAACAGGAATTCTGAGACTATGTTAAACCTGAGCAGAAATGAAAACACTAAAAATGTGCATATGTTTTTTCTCAGGGAGCTGATGGAGAGCCTGGTCCCAGAGGTCAGCAGGGTATGTTTGGACAGAAGGGAGATGAAGGTTCCAGAGGTTTCCCCGGACCCCCTGGTCCCATTGGTCTGCAGGTTTGTACCATAACCATAATCAGCTTTCTGCCACTGTTACGTATTTTTGTTGTGTAATGGGTGCAATTATTGTGTAAATAATAAAACTACCGCTATGAGCTATTTTCACATCAACATTTAAGGCACATTGTGTAAAGATATATTTATAGTTAGGCAGCAAAAATGAATGACAAACGGAAGCCAGAGCAGAGGCCAAGCCTGCCTCCACAAGGTTTCTATTCATATTGCACACCAACTTGGCTTTACCTACACCAGGCTCAGCTCTGTGCTGGTATACCCGCTGCAACAGACTCATTTAGGCATTTATTTAGTTCTTAAGACTTTCTGTACAACATTGGAAAAAATCTGCTCTCAAGGTTTGTTAATGCCCCTTGTTTTTGATGCCATTTCATTCCTGTGAGGACATTTCCTGAGGTAATGTCAATAACTTGAAACAACACAAAATGAGGCAATGTGAATAGATACTGGATATTTTATTTTTCTCTCAAGAGAGAAATTTCCCATTTTAGCATAATTGTTTGGCATATGACATGCATCAAAACAGCCTCCCCAATTATTTTCTATATAAACTATGCTGGAGATGCTGGCAAGACCCGCATTGGCCCGAGTGGACTTCCCAAATCTGTGACCAAATGAGCTGCTGTCATATTTTCCAGCTGGTTTTGAGGAGTGTCAGATTTCCAGTATTTTTCTCTGGCTTGCTTCCACTATACTGCCACTACACCTTGACTGTTTCACTTGATAGGTGATAGCATTTCTTCTTTCATGGTCTTGTAGCTGTCACACTGAATGCGAAGAAACTCATTGTTAAATTTCCCAGTCCTCTATGAGCCACAGTTCTGGCTTCATAAGGTATTGTTAAAATATATATATAAAAAATCAAAATGTTTTGTTGATCCATGTGAAGCTGGAGAGACTCTAGACTCTAGAGGAACCTGAAATAGCATACAGTATAATTTTAAATCTAGGACATCACTTCTAATTAATTTTATATGCTTTATATTGTGATTCATGTTCTTTTCTGTCCTGCTGACATGCTATGTAGTTCATTTGCAGTGCATCAGTTTTTTTTACGACTATTCAATTTGCCCTCTTAGCAATGCCATACCCAATAATAACCTTACCACGCAATATTCACCTCTTGGTAGGCAAGACAAAATATTTAATACAGAGGACTACAACCTACTAACCAGAAAAAAAATAGGGATTTATTCTTTATTATATATTTTTAAGCCTCTAGACTAGGTATGACAATTCATTAAATAGATTTATTCTCAAATTTCTTTTATAGACTTTCATCAAGCATCGTTTTTTTACTTTATACCTTATTTATTTATTATCTGTATGGATTAGAGGGCAGCAATGAAGCAAACTGAAATATATTTTTAGGTATTTACCCAGTCCCCCTCGCTCTAATGTGTAATGATGACATACGTAAGAATCGGAATCCCACAGTTTCCTCTCTAAACTGTGTGCAGCTACACTGTGACCTTCATCTCATCCCCTGCTACAATGGAAACAAAGGCAGACACACAAACTCAGCTTACACAGTTGCCTATGCAGTTTAATTGGCTCTGTGGTGAATAGAGTAGTGACCTAGCTTTGACCTGCAATGATTACACCTCTCACCTTTATTCGCTGGAACCATGCTTCTTTTATCACCGCCGTGGTTGTCTATGCAATGTCTATACTGCCTCAGCCCTCACAGAGAATTCACAAAGACCTACAAGGCTTGTCAGTATGTATAATGCAGAAGGCATTATCACCAGTGCTACATTTTTCTTTTTGATATGCAGCAGTTTATATTATTCATAGGTGAGTTGCACACATCCAAGGTCATAGTTGCAGAGTTGTAGAGTTTAAGCCACACTTATAATATTAGGGTCATTTAAAAAGCTGATCAGCTTGATACAAAAATGTACACATAAACCAAAGTAAACTACAACTAGCCTTAATGATGTTTTGTTGCACCGTGATAATAATCTAACGAGGTAGGACCTTTCCCACAGTTGTAGCCCATTTGTTTGTAATTATCTGTTTATTTGCAATCATCCTCTTAAGCTAAACACATTAGCAGTTTACTGCAGCGTTTGGGGTCATTGTCTCAATGAAATTACATAGACTACTGCTCATCATTCCAAGGTGCTATCTTATCTCCACAGGATTGTATTCAATGGACTTTTAATTGGGAGTAATTCACTTCCCATCGCGATTCCATTAATTGCGTGGACTGACCTGCTCCAATAGTCTGTTCCTCATTGAGCACATTTGCTATTCTGCATAATTAGCGGCACTGCTTTCGATCTGAGACTAGAGGAGACCTTTACACAGATGATATTTCTCAGCAGGAAGGAATCAGCATGCAGCTACACACACTTAGCACCCAATGATAATACTTGCAAACATGGCATGAACACACACACACACATATGCATAGTGTGAGTATTTGAGGCATGGGTAGAGGAATGAATTCTTTGATCCCCTTTCTTGGAACCTTACGCCGATGACAAACTACCTTCAAATCAAGAAAAGACACACACACACAGAGGGCAAAGCAGGCTACAGCAATTTAATCATGGCAATTACTGGTAGAAATGTCAGGGATCAAACACACATGAGGTCTTGACCACGCTGCTCATTTAACATGCATGAGTGAGCTGGACTTGCGCTTGCAACTTTGAGTAAAGCTGTACATGTCAGTGTCTGCAAAAAAGAAAGCAAATAGAAGACTAATATTGCTTTACTTGTCACAATTTTATTTGTAGAGATGGAGACAGAATTGTAGAATAAAATCATGACACCTTCACCTTAGTATTTAGAAAGAGGCTTTTAACCGCTGTAGTGCTCTCACAATAAGTGTGAAGATATTTAATACAGTTCTTCATAAACAGCAGCTCTTGCAAAAAGCCCCAAATCAAGCATTTTACTGCTGTAGACTTTCTTGACCTCGCTGTGCATATCCTCATTGAATATTTCATTAAACAGATAACCAGACTAGACAGCAGTTAAAACATGGATTCAAGTGATTAATTTATACATGTTCTGGCCCACAGATACATTTAATATTTTAGTGCATCACTACAATGTATTCCAGCAGTCAAATCAAATATCAAATTAAACCTGAGACAACATCAGCTGTTGTGAATACAGTTAACAGCACAAACAAATTTAAATCATTAAGAATGCTGTTGCTTACTCATGCAACAGCACCTTGTCCTTGATTATTTTTCCTTTCTGATAATATAAATGACTATTCATTTCATTTGTCTACAGGGGCTTCCTGGACCTCCAGGTGAAAAGGGGGAGAATGGTGATGTCGGGCCCATGGTAAGAGACTCTCCTGACTTTTGTAAATACTCTTATAATACTATAATGCACCTAAACAAAACTGTAACTCTTTTCTGCAGGGCCCTCCTGGTCCCCCTGGTCCCAGAGGTCCTCAGGGTCCGAGTGGAGCTGATGTACGTATGGCTAATTGTAACAATGTGTATACAAAACATTATATATAGCTCGCATATATTTAAAAGGTTCTGCTCCATGCAACTCTGTGGCATAATGTTAACTACGTCTTTAGTTGTTTCAACTCACCTATCCTACACTTGGTGATGGATGATGATTCATTTCTTTCTTTATGTTCTGCTGCAGGGTCCACAAGGTCCTCCAGGTGGTGTGGGCCCCATGGGATCTGTGGGTGAGAAGGTAAGACTCGGAACATGGCACCCTAGGGTGTTCTGCCTGTCTAGTATGATGTTCAGCTGTTGAAATATTGCCTCCTCACACCTTCTAGCCCACTCCAGACCACCCAGCTGCCCACTGTTGTTATCATCTACAGTCTATTCATTTCATATGCTCATCCTCTTTGTCTTAGTTGATGCTTTGATACTATTAGTGTCTGTTTTACTACATTTCCAACAATATTCGTCCATTTTACTGCCATTTGGAAGAAGGCTGCAATATAAATACTTAATGCTGTACCATGGCTGTTAAAATGACCCTGGAATATGAAACATGAATGGCTACAAATACTTGGGATTGCAGTAAGTTCTAACATCCAAGTAATCCACTATAATTTTAGACTTAGTTGAGTTAAATGGGTTTTTGTTAATATTAGTAACATCATTATGTATTATTATTATGATTATTATGATTATTTAAAATACATACAAACTCTGTATGTGTCAGGTTGAAGGTTTATCTGTCCAGACACTGACTTTTGTCTAACCACAGGGTGAGCAAGGTGAGGCCGGAAACCCAGGACCATCTGGAGAGCCAGGCACAGGGGTAAGTAAGCTGTGTTTTTGTTTTGCAATGTGTGGCAGCAATGTTCTAAGTTTGTATGCTGTTTTGTATGTTTGTGCCACCATGTGCATGTGTGTCTTTAACATACCACCCAGCAATATGTTTTAGAATGTTTTTGTGCTCTATTTGAAAAACATTCTAAAACCTTCATTTGACTTAACTTTTATGTAGAACACCGGCGTACAGATAATGGATGGATGGATGTTTGCTACACCAAGGTCTCTAGCAGTATCAGCAATGTATATTTGGAGGTTATCCTTGGGAAAACAGCAACATTAATAAATCGCTTTAGGAGTTGAACAAAATCCAATCTAAGGAGAAGCTTTTTTTTTTTTTTGTCAGTGTGACACTGTGTATTCATCAACGTGAAAATAATTGCTCTTCACATTTAGGCTGGTAGTTCATCTCAGCATGGCACTTCTGCTTTGCGCCCCATGTCCACATAGCCTGCCAACCTGACTCTCTTCCCAGACTCTTAACACATAATTACCTGGAGGATATGCCTGGTGCTTCTGTCCTAAAGAACAATGATTGCAGTCACAATGAAGCAAATTGGCATCAAACCACCAGACAGCCACTTTGCCGAGTACAGCTTAAACTGTGATTTGCGCTTTTGATCACTACAATAGGGCAGCAGTGTAGGACTTTACAACTTTTGTAAGTGCTCTTCAGTGCCATGTTTGGGTTTTTGATTTTTTTATACTGGATGCCAGAATTCATTTTAAAGGATTGCATGCTAATTTACTGCATCCATATGCTTGCCTTTGTTGTTGCCAGACAGACATTTTGAACAATTTGATACGTTTTGTTTTTTCTTTTACCAAACACCCATCACTGATGGCTCCATTAGCTCTGCTGCCTCATTTATCATTATTGAGTTACAAGAGCAGATTGAATAGATGGCCTATTTCCAGTGGGAGTGGCAGAGGAGTATGATTACAAGTGTTCATAATGTCCCCTACGAGTTCTCCATCTAATTGCTAATATGGTGTCACTGACCTTTCCAAAGTCATTGTGCTGCTCAAGTTCCCATTGTATGTATCCGTGCTGTTGTTTTGATGTGTTAATATGTTTTAGGGACCATAATATACTTCTAAAATCTAACTTTTGTCTCTTGGATGGTCACATCACACAAATGCTGACATAAATATGCATACATACATTAACAACTACATACACCATATACAAATACACAGAATGAATAATCAAAAATCAAGTAAAGATAATAATAATAATATTATGATTGCAATGTTAACTAAATTGCAGTAAGAGCTTTTTGTGTGTAGTACAAATGTAAATTAAAATGCATAAACAGTGATTAAAATATTGCCTTTAGCAAAATGTTTAATGTAGCTTCAAAGCATGAAACTAAATGAGTTATTTTTGTCATCTGGTAAGAAACCCCACAGAATGATGGGAAACAGCTGACTACCAAAAATCCAGTGCAGGAATCGACAATATTCAGAACAATCTCTAATTCAAATCTTCAGCACTGGGTCACAGAATATGCTGGGCTCCTTCATGATCCTAAAAAAAAGAGCTTTTGCATACAAAATAGGAAGAATGCATTGTATCAGCACAAAAAATAGTAGCCGTAACAGAAACTATGGGTCCAGCATATTTATTTTAATTAGGGATCATAGCTTTTTATTTTTAAAATGCAACATATTGCACATTTGAGATTCACATACTGTTTGCATACCTACTATGAAGACACGGTAACATCATATCTAAGAGCCCATGGTGTTTAAAACATGTATAGACTTTTTGTGTCATTTTATATCAGCAGTGTTGACCGTCTGAGGTTGCTGTCCTCTGTTCCAAGCACTGAGATCATTTTCGGATCCAATTTCTTTCAGTAACCTCCAACTGCTTGTCTGTTTTTATCTCCCCATTCACTTCAAAGTGGACTCTTTAAAAACTGCCTCTTGTGATACTGATATAATGAATCCCCCTCTCAACCTCTCTACAGGGACCTAAAGGTGAAAGAGGAGAGAAAGGAGAAGCTGGCCCCCCTGGAGCTGCTGGACCCGCTGGTGCCAAAGGACCCCCTGGAGATGATGGTCCAAAGGGTAACCCTGTACGTCCAACAAATACTCTCAAAATCTGTAGAGGAGGTTTTCTGGTGCTCACACAAGGCTAAAATGTACCGCTTTGAAGGAAATATCTTCTACAGCCTTAAGGCAGGCAATTTTATCCTAGAACATATTCAGGAGCTAAAAAGCCTTTTTATTGAGGGAGATTATATTTTATGCCTGCATGGTAATGGAATGTAGTGAGGCCTTTTCTCTTGGATTTGCAATATCATCATTAAGTCCATCAAATTACCTCCAGGGATTGTAACCATGTACACCAGAACTAAATCACTGTCTAAATTACTAACCATGTCCTTAATACCTGTATCGGGGGAAATTATGTCTCAGCAGCAGTGCCTCAGGTTTCATTTCTTTACACTGATGCATCTCATTTCTCTCATTTAAAGGGTCCTGTTGGATTCCCTGGAGACCCCGGCCCTCCTGGAGAGCCAGGTGTTGCTGTAAGTGAAATCACATAGGTCTCTGTTTGGTGGTCATATAAAATCCATAAATTAAACAGTAAGGTAGTAGCATAGGATAGATCATTTCATTGTCAGATGTATTTATTCTGCCTTTTGCAGGGCACTGATGGAGAACCAGGAGAGAAGGGAGAGGATGGTGAAGGCGGTCAACCGGTAAGTTGTTGACACGTTTCATTATTTGGACTGAACAAATGACTGCATGAGTATATATTGTGTACCGGATGCGGTTTACTTGAGGGGCACTTTGTCAGTGTGTATGAATGAGCCTTGTTTTCGTTTGTTTTATGATGTCGTAGTCCAGCACAAGTTTGCCTCCAGTAAAAGCTGTAATCATATTTAGTGAGTAAATAATTTATACTGCAGCATTTTTAACTCACGATATTTACTTCATACTCTTGGGTGCAGGGTAAATGGATTTATCTGCTTTGTAGATTCATTACGTCTGATTACAAATAAAAGCCAAACAGTAATGCGTTGGCCCTGTTAAAGTGCAGCGAATCACAGCTCCTAATTTAACGGATGTAAATGAGCCTTTATTGCTGTCAAAGAAAAAAGCAGAAAATGTTTTATTTACTCGACTACCTGATTGCAGTGGAAAACAGTTTTTAGAAGGTATATTAAAATAAGCTAAACTCTGAATAATGGCTCACTGGGAAAACATACAGTGTTTTTGTACTTATATGCAGCCATCTTACAAAACAGCTCAATAAGTTTTCAGTACTAAGAATATTTAAAAGGCAAATTATTATGATTGCTTGTAATTAAGTCAGAGATAATTGGATGAAAGTATCTCAGGGAGCACAGTATGTATCATTTCAAACAGTACAGTGGCTCATCAAACTTTGGATTCTGGCCTAACTTATAGGGACTATCCTGGGGTTGAATATTCCCTAAATGTTGTCTGTGTTATTGTCATTTTGGCAGACATATCTGGCAGAAATTTAGTGAAGCATGCTGTGCCTCCATCAAAATTTATATAAGCACAAACTCATTTGTTAATCCAAACTGTTGTATTTTAATAGCATGCTTAATTACTCATTTCCTTGCTTGTTTTCAGGGACCTCCAGGTCCATCAGGAGAAGCTGGCCCTCCCGGACCACCTGGCAAGAGGGTAAGTCTGTAGCCAAAAAAGCTCATTTTACTGCAGTGTTTGTGTGCACTGGTGTGCTTCCAGCAATGTTCCCATTTCGACTAGTCTGATGGTCCCATTGCTGGCATTTTATCATTTCAAAAGTGATTTGTTTTGATGTATATTCTCTTGCAGACCAAAGCTTTTGTCAGTGTTAAAATCATGACTCAAGAAGCCTATGTGAAATGTATTAGCCCTATCTTTAAATAGATGAAGGGAGCGTGTATCTGTTGGCATTGTACACTGCCTCTTTAGCCAATGGACCAGTATTCTGCCTCGCCTTGCTGCAACTCCTCCTCAGCAACTCAATTTTGGCAGTAAAGCAGGAGAGATTCATTTTTATTAAATGTAGAGTGGGGAAAACAAAGTGGGAGATTTAAGGGGTCAAGGCATTACGCTGTCTGCGAAGAAAAGCTGTCTCAAAGCCTATTGAGAAATGAACATGAGGATGTGAAAATCATGAATCATTTTATTTCTTAGTGAGAAATTGAAAAGGCCTACCAAAAAATTGCTGGGAAAAAGGAGCCGCAGGTTCCAAACTCATTTACGTCCTTGTGGCAGTGAGAAGAAAGCGAGAGATATATAACAGGTCTGACACATTATTGATCCATGGCCGCTTGACTGACAGTCGGAGCAAAACAAAAGCATAACATGGACGTGGTGAAGTTGTTAAGAGGCTATGAGAAGAGAAGGTTTGGCTTTAGGGGTGTAAACCCCCGACTCCTCCTCAAAAATGAAACAAAATAAATCCTTTAATCCTTTAATGCATTATTTGTGATGTGATGTGATTGTCACCACTGAGATTTCGTCTATAAGAGCTAAATTAGGTCTAAATTAAACCTCTCAAGGTCAGAAGTCTGAGTTAAGATAAATACATTTTACCACATTAAAAGTTACTGTGTGTTTCATTCTCACTCCACCCAGTAAGCAGATGTCCTTTATATACTTTAGGAAGCTGAGATATCTGTGTGAAGTATCAAAGGCAGTAAACTGTTGACTGTCTTGAATGCACACACCAGAGATGGAACATTAACATATTTCCAATATGATGTGAAGCTCAAAGTCCACATGAAAATGAGCAGCTATTCTCCTGAATTTGAAAGAAAAGTCACAATCTCAAGTGACTCCCTGCATTTCAAAGAAAGGCACCAAAGCTCAGTCCAATGGGAAAAAACATGTCATGCATTTTTAAACCAGGGTTGATTGCTTTTCTAATGTGCACACTGAAATTTATATTCTGGGTATTTAACATGGTATCAGCATATGCTGCACCTAAATAGCCTAGGGATTATGGTAAGGAAAAGGGCTATTTTATCACACAGAGGTCTTTAATCGCTTCAGAAAAGGAGGGGGTTTTGACAGGTGGCTCCTCTGAATATATAATTCCACAGCTAGAGTAATTTGGGATCTATTGACCTTTTTTGCAACTATTCTTGAATCTCTATATGCCAACCTTTGATTCTTAATAAGTGTATTGAGCATAGCCACAAATGTAGCTGGTTTTCCTATGCCTTAATGCTGGAAATGTATTCAACTTTGGTTCATGAAGTAAGGAATATGGAATAAGCTATTAACCTCATCTGGCTTTAATTCTTTCTATTTGGGTTCAGGTCACTACTTAATTTTTTACCCTTTTATCTAACTAACTTGTAGCAATTTTATCTAATTAGGAGCAGTAATAATCTGCGTCTCAAACACATGACACTGCTACTCCGACAAAAAGGTGCTTTGGTAACCTTGACAAGAAGGAACACACCTACACATTGACTCTGGCTGCTGTATATCGGTCCACAGTTGAAATGATTCTTTGTGCTGATCAAGAGGCTACCTCTTCACCACCAGTAAGAGGTATACATCAGGAAAAGATGAAAGCTCCAAGACAGGAGGCGAGCTCACATTATAGGCTCTCAGTCAATAGCACTCAGCCTGCAGTCGGCCAGATCAGAGTGGAATTTGGATGGAGAGCGGGTTTGAAGAGGGAGACTGAAGGTGGAGTTGAAAGAAATCGTTGTGGGCCTTGAAGAGCCTGACCAGGAAGAAAAGACGACCTACCAAACATTGGCGTGACTGAAGGGGCCTGTGTGTGTTTTCTATGTGAATTTTTTACATGGCTGCGTGATTATACGTCTTTGTGAGAAGACAAAGGCAACTCACTGATATATCTTGACATAACTGAAGCAGTGCACATTCAATAAAATTTAATTATCTTCCTTGTATGAAGACGGCACCCACAAAGTGTTTATCAAGCGAGACAGCTGTTCAATATGAATCTAATCAAAGTTAACTAAAACACCAAGAGGCTGGGGAGATGATTCGCCAAAATCTCAAGTGATCATGATCACTCTTTATTTGGGACCAAAGCATTTACACAGCACATGATGCACTGTTGTCTATCATTTTGAAAAAAATATCCAGTAAATAAACTACTACTTTTGCTTTCTTGGGGTTAATGATGAATATTCACTTGTTTGTACCGTCTTGTTGTATGTGTGTTGTTGGAATGCTGAAACAGTGTCCTGTCTTCCTCCTCAGGGACCTCCGGGGGCTGCTGGAGCAGAGGGCAGGCAAGGAGAGAAGGGCGCAAAGGTAACAAAATCAATTCATCCTTTGCAGAGTAGAGCCATCTCAGCAAGTCCCTCGGCTGTCCTCCCCCCTCGCTGCACCCACATTGTTGAATTAAAAGCACAAAAACGCAGAAGTAATTCAATTTCCATCGCAGATTAGATGGAAATTTATGGACGCAGCTAATTTAAGTAAAACTAAGATTCACTTGTTTCTTGCATTGTTCTGTGGCTTAATTTCAAGGCCGACAAAAGAAGTCAACGCTATTTATGTCTTGCCCTCAGGTATTCAGAGTTATCAGCCTTTTTTCCTTTTAGTGTGAATCAGAGCTCACTGAAATTTCTCTTGAGTTTGCACTTGCTGTGCACCAATTTCCTCATTTCATCAGTCTAAATTTGCACATATGTTCTGTTGCTTTGCACATAGTCAGAATAAATTACCATCATCTTGTGCGTGCATCAAAATGCCTACCTTCTTTGCTATTGCATTGGTTACTTGAGTATGGATGTTTATCTTTATGTTTTAAGATCATTTTTTATGCCAATAGTATTAAGATCTTTTTTTACTCTTATGCATCTGTTTAATATTTGTCTTGTGTGAATACAGCTGTTAATGAAACAAATCATGAATCTTTTTGAAAGAAGGATTTGCCATTAATTATCTCAATCTTAAATCTTGACCATCTGACTGAAAGCGTTGCAGCTAGAATATACAGTGGTTGTAATAAATTCAGTAAGTCGTTCTGACAGCTTTGCAGTAAGCCTGTAATCTTTAAGTACCTCGAAGCTCAGATTTGATATCTTATTTCCATGTGCTCTGTGTCGTCTCTTTGCATAGTGATGTGCTTCAGATTACAGTTAGTCAGTATTCAGCTGTTGAACATAGTGACCTTGTGGCCATCCTGATTTTCTCATGAACTTCAAATGAAAGCATAGCAGGATTTACTACCATCAATTTTGGTGCCTGTTCTGAACCTCATTTCAAGGAAAAGGAACACTTGATAACTCAGACTCTTGTTTACTCGTCCCCATTTGACCGATCTACACACTGCGTAGTGTCTCAGCATAATTTAAAACTTAAAGCAGCCTGCAGCTGAATTCTGATTTTTTTTTAAAAACACTCTGAAGTGCAGAGAGACTCCAAAAAAAGCTTGACAACATGATATCAAAGGTTGTTTATGTGTTGCCGATTTTAGAGGCCGTCACACATGCAGATTGTTTTAACATGTACTATTATTATCTTTTATTCATATATTCTATATCCTATGTCATTATGATACATTCATATTTAGATTTTTGTAAACAACCAGCTGCATCACTTTTCATGTCATTTCCCTGTGTGCTCACTGGCTACAGTTACCTAAACACTGTGTAGACAATAGACATCTAAAGGGGATTTTTTTTTTAGCTGATCTGCTATTTAAATACAGTCTAAAGCATCTGATCCCCAAGCATTTTTTAGTCCTGTCACAGGAGTACTTCCTGGCTAGAAGTAGAGAGAACTCAAAAACGTCTTCCATGTAGCATAACAAACTTGAAATGCATTAAATCATAGAAAAAGTTGAATTTCTTTATTTATTTTACAAAAGAAAATGCCACAGGTGTTACCAATACTGGAAATTGGCTAGATTGATTGGACTGACTACTTTTTTGACATGTGTTTGATCAAATCTGAATATTTATATTGATATTTTACATCTGCTGAACCCTACTTTATCCAAATTGTTAACTTTATTACAGTAAGCTTAAATACCTCAACTGTGTTATCTAGTAAAGCCCAAGTCATGCATTAACAACACTTGTATATCCACATACAGGGTGAGGCAGGTGCCGAGGGTCCAGCAGGTAAAACAGGACCTGTTGGCCCCCAGGGACCTCCAGGAAAGCCTGGTCCAGAGGGTCTACGTGGAATCCCTGGCCCTGTTGTAAGTCACAGCTACAACATTGATCCTTGCATGAATATGGGTTTAACTCCACTCTCAAAGAGACATACATGCTCAGACTAAGACACACCCACAGTGTGCACACATAAGAGAGTACTGCTAAGGCATGATGATAGACTTCATGGAATAATCAATACTCCCATTTGGCTTATACTTTAGTTTCACTTGTTTATTCCAGCACACTTTTCTTCCCTGTTTGGGCTATTAATCATTGTGTTGGGCACAGAAAATCAATGGCAGACCAGAGAAAATACAGCAGCCTATAATGCTCACTATTATTGAATGGCTTTTCACAGGGTGAACAAGGGCTGCCCGGCTCCCCAGGACAGGATGGTCCACCAGGTCCAATGGTTAGTATGCATAATATCATCTGCTCTCTCTCTCTCTCTCTCTCTCTCTCTCTCTCTCTCACTCTCACTCTCACTCTCACTATCAGTATTTATCTATCTAACTAGAGCTGGAGTTGTTGGAAGGAGCATTTATTTCCACTTTTGACAGAGCTCCTGTTGGCTATAGGTTTCCTCTTGCTTCCAGTCTTTAAGATGCTGAAATTATTCCCCACACACAGTCCCACAGTACTGAACACACAGAGACAGAGTTGCTATTAAAAATCTCATTTGTGTCTGGATTTTCCTGTTTACTAAAAAGATGGACTGTCCCCATCAATGACATCTGTAATCTAATGGATGGTTTCATCTCTCGTGTTTTTTCTTTGCTTTTCCCTCTGTAAAAGCTTTGATTTTCCAGCCTCTTCTTTTGTTCCGTCTCATTTTGACACTTCTTGTTCCCCTCTTTTTTCTCTATCTCTCTTTTCCCTTCCATGCTTCTTTGTCTTTATTTTTTCATTTTCTATTTCAACTTTTTGTCTTTCTAGCTTACCTCACATTGCCTGACTGCTTATTGTCCTTTCTCTGTGAAATTGATTTTTAACTTCACCTATTGTTGTGCAGGGTCCTCCTGGTCTTCCTGGCCTGAAAGGTGACCCTGGGTCTAAAGGTGAAAAGGTGAGTGTTGCCTTTTTTCCTGTGTTTTGACTGCAAGCCGTTTCATTTCTCAGGTTCCAAATAGGCTGGAAGATAACCTGTGAACAGTGAAAGGAACCTTTTTACAGTGATTTGGTTCAGACTTTAGTCAAGGTTGTAACTTACACTCAGTTTCCATGACCTTGCAAATGAACGCAACACATCTTAGAATAACAAAGCCGCATTAACACCAATGTAGTCTCATATAAACATTTAGGAAACAAAATTATTTTTTGTCATTGCTGCTGTAAGAGAAAGCATCTTAACAGAATTAAATATGTGAATGTGATGTATCACTCTAATCTGTCTAATCTTGCTATTTTCTTTGCTGTCAAATTCGCTGGTGAAATATAACTGCAAAGGATATACAGACAGCACACATTACTCTGTCTAAATTGCCTCCCCCACACTGACATGATGGCTTCAGAGAGAACCATTTAAGAGCACACAATAGAGGCACCGTGTTGCGTGTTTTAGTGCTGTCAAATCTTTGGGCCTGGTTAGAGCTTGCCTATTTCAAAGTCATCATCTTTGTGTTGTGAATTTGCCTCGGTCGCTTTTGAATTTCCAGAGAAGTTCTTTTGTACTTGTTGTAGGAGAGACATTTCAATTATAATCCCTGAGGATTTGTGCTGTAATGAAACTTCACTCTTCACAGCCTCCCATGTGCATTTCATTTTTATGGAAGAAAATAATGTTGCCCTTGTCAGACATGTATGCAATTGCTTTAAAGTTTGAGTACGCAAAGGGGCACCTATGTTATCTTTGACTGTTCTTTGTGCGCATTTGTTTTCATCTTGCAGGGTCACCCAGGTTTGATCGGTCTGATTGGACCCCCTGGTGAGCAGGGAGAGAAGGGAGACCGAGGTTTGCCTGGACCTCAGGGTTCTCCTGGTAGCAAGGGCGACGGTGTAAGTGATTGATGACTCCATTCTCACACTCATCCACAGGCCATTTGCCCTCCACCTCTTGCCATTTTTAGCCCATTTGCCCTTCCACTGTGCCCACAGGTTTTGCTACACTCACTTGCTGTTGATTAAAGTCCACTAAAAATGGCATTGCAGTGCAGGACTCAGCTGCACTGCAATGCAGATATCTTCACTTACTATATCAACAGTGAGGAAATGTTCTGTGGGCTGTAGCTTTTGACACATTGGATTACTCATACAAATTGATAAAAAAAAAATTGTGTAGGCAAAATTGTATTCACATGGCTGTGAGGTGTTGTTCCAACTGAACTCTTTAGCTCCCCTTTTTTCTCTGCATTTTTTAAGAGCCTTGAAATTACCAACTATCTATCTAGCAGTATTGTTTTTCTTCATTTTTTCCCTGTTTTCCAATGAGCATCAGTTTCTGTGTATTTGATGCCTGCTCTAATATCAGTTGTCATGCTGGGAAGAGTTTCACTCTGAGCCATGCCCTTCCCGATCCTCCCATTTAAATACGAAGCGGTAATGAAAGAAGGTACAAGCTTGGGCCTTGATAAAGGACTGATGACAGCCTTTATCAATTTTTAAATAAACATCACAGAATGACCGAATATGCCACCGTGTCCTGCTGTGGCCCTCAGCCTGCCCCAGCTTAGTGATTTAAGGTGATGCGCTGGATTGCGATTTAGCCTAATGAAATTGTAATGTCCTCTTTTGTCAGAGCACAAGGGTTTCAAAAAGTTTCAACTCAATTTACTATTAATATTTTAGGACCTGAAAATAGGCCTCATATTGTTGTGGCTTGATTTCCTCCAAAAACTGCGTGATAAAATTGTGAATTGCTGGATTCAAAGGAACAACACCCCACATGTGCAGAGTCTGACCTCTCTTGATGGTTAAAATTATTCATTCTATGTCCCTTGCCCTCTGTCTTCATATTCTACCCTTTTTGTGTCACTCATTTTTCAAGCTTCACAATAATGCTTTTTTCTGTACTCTTTCTTTCATATATATATCTGACTTCTGCTTTTATGTCATCTTATTACAGGGTATTGGTGGATCTGCTGGTCCTCTTGGTCCCCCAGGTCCTCCTGGTCTGCCTGTAAGTCTGTTACTTATACAATCATTCATTTACATTCTGCTCTCATAATAGAATGACTTTGCAAATTGCTGTGCTGTATCTTGTGTCATGCAGGGTCCTCAAGGTCCTAAAGGGTCCAAGGGTTCATCTGTAAGTAAAATCTGTGTTTTTTTTTTAAAAGTGTGTTGCCACTGTGTTAATAAATGTGTACTTTAGCATCTTTCTTGTCATGTCCCTCCCAGGGTCCTGCTGGTCCAAAAGGAGACACTGGTACAGTTGGTCCTCCTGGTCCTCCTGTGAGTATCAAAGACAACTACTCCAGTTAAAGTAACAGCAGCACTGTGCAAAATCTAAAGTCATTCTTCTTGTATTCAATCTAAAACTGTTTTTCCCACTACATCCGACAGGGCCCACCAGGTGAGGTTATCCAGCCCCTGCCTATTCAATCACCCAAGAAGACCAAGCGCTCCAGTGACATGCAGTCAGATGCAGCTGGCACCATCATGGATTATGGTGAAGGCATGGAGGATATCTTTGGCTCGCTCAACAACCTCAAACAGGACATTGAACGCATGAAATACCCTATGGGCACCCAAAACAACCCCGCCAGAACATGCAAAGATCTCCAGCTCTGCCATCCAGAGTTCCCTGATGGTAAGTTGAAGCTCAGCAGGAGAGTCTAACATAAAAAGAAAATGCTTCAAAGATTTTTATATATATAGTAAAAATGCACACCTCTTATTTGTATATGTTGCATCAGAGAGGAGCTTCATCTGTAATTGAGACACCAGAGATTCCTCATTTCCTCAATTGTTGTTGGTTTAGACACCTGTTCTTTTGAAAAACTGATTCTCAAGGGACAAAACAAACTTTCTTGCTGAAAACAATGATTGAAAAACCTGGCTGGACAGAACTGGACTCATCAGTATTAGAACTTTCTAGTTCTACTTCTCAGTCTGCAGTACTCTCAATGCCTTTTGGGATTATCAGCATGCAAAGTGGAATAATTAGACTAATAGACAAAGTTTTCATTGCAGCAAGGATTGGTTAAGGTGTATCATTACTCATTTAACTTTCTATGAGGAAAAAGAAATCCACCTTGCTTCAGGCATAATAACACCAGCTGTGTGTAAGCCATGAAAATGAGCAGCACATTACATTAAAGCAGAATTTCACATAAGATCAAGAAATCCAGCACACTGAAATTAGAAATGGAACTTTACTGCATTTTCTGTGGACATCACTTGAACAGGATGTTTGAATGTTCTTGGTTCTCCTCAGGCGAGTACTGGATTGATCCAAACCAAGGCTGCTCAGGGGATTCCTTCAAAGTGTACTGTAACTTCACTGCTGGGGGCGAAACCTGCATCTATCCAGATAAGAAGTCCAATGGAGTAAGTGGCTTTGGATTCATACCCTCAAGACACATAGCTGCCTGTTTTTAATCATCATTTCTTATCAAATATTAAGACATCATTGTAAACCAGCACATCGGCAGACAGCACAGTATACTACGCTGTAGTTATTAAAGGAAGCCATTCAATTTGCTTCAGGAGGAAACTTGTACAGATTTGATAGTCACTTTTGTGCAACTCAGACACCACCAAAAGGCAAATACTACAAAATGATCTGACTCTATGAAGTTTGTGAAAACGATTTTTCAAAGATATTAAAATAACAAACAGGTTTGTCTTGTGCTCCCCAATGATAAACTTTGATGCTACCCTCCAGGCTGTGCTTGGCACAACAAACTTTTTTTCATGTTTGCTGCATGATTCATGACTAAATATAACTCATGTGAAAATGTTGAATATTATTATTTGTTTTCCATAGGTCAGAATATCTTCATGGCCCAAAGAAGTCCCAGGTTCATGGTTCAGTGAATTTAAGCGTGGTAAAATAGTAAGTGTTTTTTTCTTCTTCTTTCATGCACCTCCTTCAGCTCTCACAACACAGAAACTCCTTCAGTCTGTGCTTCATCTCTCCCATTTTTCCTGCATTCTCCTACGTACCTGTTCAGGGACAAAATTACAAGAAGGTGCCAATAGACTCAAATAGCAGCCACACCCATGAAATTATGAGGCAGTGACCCAAAGTTGCGCCCCATAAAGAAATCCCAAACTACCTAATGCTTTGAGTGTGTTCATATTTTAGGCAAGGCAGAGAGAATTTTAAGAGATGGGGCACCCCGATAGCCTTGCGGTTATGTCGTGTGACCCACGTGCAGAGACGTAGCGGCTGTGCCGGGTTCGAGTCCGCCCCTCGGCCATTTACCGCATGTCCTTACCCACTCTCTCCCGTTTCTAACTCTATCCACTGTCCTGTCCTCTCCAATAAAGGCATGAAAAGGCCAAAAATAAATCTTTAACAAAAGAGTGCAAGAGATAAGTTTTATCATGAACATTAATTGATTTGATTCCAAATATTCTACATCCTTTTAATTAGTGCTTTATTATCAATGACCTTTCATATAAAGAATAAAGCATAAAGGGGGGGGGGATGATAAACACCTGTGACTCCCCACCAGTCACTTGAACTGAGGAAGCCTCTTGGATGTGAGACAAAATGTCTTTAAGAGCCAAAAAGAAGTCCAGTTGTATTCTACCGAAGCACATAGGATTACTATGACCTGCGTGTCTGAGAATCTGCAAAAACACATCATTAAATCATCACAGAGAATCCAAGAAGAATACTTGAAAATTTTAGCATTCCAACTGTCTTCACTCTGCCCTTGAACAGTTAAAAATCTCCCTGTGAACATCAGCTATTTCTTGTAGTCAGAAATGAAAGGAACAGGTTTGTCCTGCTCCATCAAACTGGTGTCATGCTGTATGTATTTCCACAGAGAATACATTTCAAAAGGCCGACTGTGACTGTGACTGTCGTACAGCTTTCAGGGATTAAAAGTACACTGCATCTCCTGGCACAGAACTGAGGGTGCTTTTTAATGCACATGTTCAGACAAGGTTCACACAAAGTTAATGTTCCAGCCAGAATTATGTGTTGTTTTTGGATGTCTTGTTTCTCTAGAAGTTTTCCAAGCGAACCAAAAAGTGTCATAAAGTTGACATTTATTACGCTTAGAATTAGTGTATGTAATTACTGCACAAAATAGTGTAATGATGAAAGACATTTTAATTAGTCTTTTTCTTTGTGGGTTTTCTGCACATCAGAAACGCTGGTGAAAATGCTTTTGCTTTTGTAGTGTTTTTTTTTTTCTTTTCTCAGAGGCTTCTGGAAACCCTTTTTATACTGTATTTACATAGAGACAAAATACCCACACACATTATATTGACTATGTTAGAATTAAAGTACCTCGAGTAGCAGTGTCTGAACCAACTGGCTGTAAAATAATGTCCCTCTGTGCTGGGAGGTTGTCGCGAAGCATGAATCCATCTGTGCAGTCTGGCCTGACTGTTGAGAAACTGTGCCTTGTTAAACAGATTACATATAGGTGATGTTAGATCCCTTCTTGTGCCCATGTTGAACAACTCAGCTGAAGATTTGACTGCACTCATTAATGTTTTAAATAATAATAACTACAATATTGGCCACTAGCCTTGTAAAAGCTGCTTTATGAATACTGAATACAGTTGGAAACCTTTTGTTAACAGCCAGTGTGGGCCTGTACACTCTTCATATGTTGATAATTTGTACAGAGAGTACAAAAGAAATGTATTAGATTAGTTGTCTCTTCTCATTAAAACAAACCATTAGAACATTTTTTTCGTTTTATTCACTTTTTTTTTTTTATCATCTTAAGTATCTTCATATTGCTATGTTTCAATCATGAAGCCATGTTTTCACTGAGATACAGAATTGGCAATTGATTTAGCTATTTTGTGAGTGCATGTTTTCTTATTTTTCCAACATTTTTTAAATTTTAAAATGATTCCTTTAATCACAATTCAAGTCTTTTCCACAAGTGATAAATTACAGGAAAAACCTTAACCCTTGGCCCCCTCAGTTAGGCGATCCTATGACTCTGTTTTGCTCTGGGAGGCATTTTGCTGGCATGGTTTTGGTTCACTTGTCCCTTTAGAGGGAAGAATCACTGAAAATCAATACAAAGTTGTTTTGAGTGATCACCTTTATCTTATGTTGAAACATTTCTATCCTGATGGGAGTGGTCTCTTCCAAGGTGTCAGTGTCTGAATTCATAGGACACAAAGAGTCACTCAACCAGATCTCAGTCCAAATGAACACCTAGAGGAGATTTTAAATAGATGTGTTAGACAGCGCTCTCTACCACCATCATCAAAACACCAAATAAGGGAATATCTTGTGAAAGTACACTGATCGGCCACAACATTATGACCACTGACAGGTGAAGTGAATAACATTGATCATATTGGTACTATGTGGTGTTCTGCTGGAAAACCTTGGATTTTGGCATCCGTGTTGATGAGACTTAGACACCCAAATAAACATTGTCCCAGAACAAGCACACTCCCTCATGCAAATGGAAATCCCAAATGTCACTGGCCTACCCCTGCAGGAAAATGCACCCCACCACATGGCAAAAACATCAAACAATCAGGAACATCTTGAACATGACAATCGCCCAAGATGTTGATTTGACCTCCAGACTTCCTAGACCCCTTTCTGATCAAGCATCAACAGGATGCAGGGGAACAAGTTGGATTGACAGAGGCCCCACTGCACAAGCCAGAGTACCCAAAGGATCCACTGCTAACGTCCTGGTGCC
>OMNN01102795.1:32568-47073 GCA_900302755.1 Chromis chromis
GATGTCTTTAAAAATTCATGGCACTCACCATGATCAGGGTGAATGGAGGGGAGTTGGCATTAAACATTAAATTGCTCACACACGCACACACACACACACACACACACACACACACACACACACACACACACACACACACACACACACACATTAGGAGTAGGGGGAGGGGGTTGTTAGTGACTACAGGAAGTATAGCTCGAATGAGAGCCAATTGGGAGCGACACTTATTGGGATTGCCCATCAGGTTTCTGCTGATACAGCTGTCTGATAAGTGCTCGTTGGGTTTATATTCCATGTGTGGTGAGGCCTTTTGATCTCTGTTGTAGCATTGTATGAAGAGGTCATGTTCTGGGATTTTTATAACAACTTTTCAGTTCAAAATGAAACCTGTTAAGAAAAGTAACTTAAATCTCTAAATGTTCGTTTTAACCTGTGAAATGGTAGTTACAACTGCATTATTTCAGGGTAAACCACAGGCTATTGTCATTCCCTGGGCTTTTTACTGTTAATGAATAACTGATGTCAGACTATGTGTCTCTGCACGGCTTGATCAATATTTTACACACTACTGAGTTTGTCTCTGATGCATTTGCCTGGATTTAACTTAGTATTTAAGAGTACATTAACTCTAGAGCAGCATAGTATTTGAACTTTTATGAGCACATCCTCTGGAACGGCAGACCCGAGCCTGACACTGTGCAAAGTGTGCAACCCCTGCAGATTCATCTCAACTCTATAGACTGCTGGGGTTGGATTAATCGGCACTGGGGAGTTTTCATTTCATTCATTAGCTTGTGCCGAGAGAAACCTTGGTGCTCAGCGATCTATGTTTAACAAAACGACAATACAAGGTTAATGGGCCCTGTTGATGTCATGAAAACAAAAGGCAAAGAATGGCAGAGGCAGCATGATAAGACCACTAAGAGCCCTCATGTAGAGAGGAGAAAGAACAGCGCAGGAGGCGAAAGGTTAGGTGTGACTGAGGGAACAGGAAAAACTCAGTCACTTGGCGTTGGGCTCTGAACCACTGCCAAGTAGAGCGTGTAGTAAATGCTCATTTTGACTGTGAAGCACTGCAGAGCATTTGAATCGTGTCCAACTCGTAGCGTGCTGCATGGAGCTGATGTCAGAAACTGTACAGCCATGGGGATTCTGGAAATTGGCAGGCGCTCAATACGGAGGAGGAGAGGGGGGCTGGAGCAGGAATGTAAACAAAGATTGTGTAAAGGCTGAGGCTAGCTCTTTCATCCTGTCTTTTTTCTTTTTCTGGTATACTTTGTTTAAAACGTATTAATTTAATTGTGGCAGATTCCTTGATTACCTATGTTGTTACAGGCTCAACCTTCCTCATGATTTAAAGCTTTCATATAGAATGAGGTTAGAATTATTGTGAGCTGGAGAGACTCTGACAAATGCCTCACATCCTTCATTAGCTTTGCCACCATTATGTATGTATGTTTTTTTTTTTTAATTCTTTCTAAAGGAAGTATATGTGTGCTGCACTTCATCTCATTCTTTCCTTTTTGTGTCCGCGTAACAAACTCTTAACTGTAGCCTTGCATCTCAGTGTACGTACAGAAATAGACATGCACTGAATGGTTAGAGTTATCAACACACACAAAACCCTAAGTGACATCTTTTCATATCAGGACTCAGTGGTAGGCATTCATTTAAACAAAAGCAGTGCATTTAGCGCTTTCGCCTTCAGATCCTTCTGAAAAGGTAGTGTGTGTTGAAAGCTTTCGTTCATGGAAGAATCAATTAAGAAATGGGTCAGCATAGATAAAGATACATTTTCAAGGTCTGAGTTGCTCTTTGTCTCGGTGTGAAACAAAACTGGACCTGAAAGCAGTGGAAAATAGATCTGCATGTTTTGCAACGTGCCAGTAATAGTCCGTGCAGTCAATAGGTCAGACATGCTGTAAAAAACAGGGCACAATTCTTCTGACATTTGTTAGGTCTTTGATCCATAATCATCAAGTTTGGACCTTGTGACAACACTCTGGCTGCCCTCTGTGATAATAGCTAACCATTTATGATTGTGAGGGCAGGAAGTCTGAGTTGTCATCCTCTGTTCACACCACAGATACAAATAGTAATTCTCGTTTTACATTTTACACAGGTGTGAACCGATAATAGACCTTTTTCACACTTAGAAGAGAACTCTGGTCATTAATATTATTATTAATTGTGTCTTTGTTCCTTTTCCCATGCTCTGCTATTGTGCTTCTGATATGTTTAAGTAACAACTATTTCTAAAGTTAAATATTCTGTCATTTATTAGAACTAATAGTCAACTAATCAGATTATGAATCACACTATTACTCACTGGGTCTTATTTAGCTTGAGGTTGTTTTAGGCCTCTGATACCTATAATACAATACAATAAAGGCAATGAAGATTCTAGTTGTGTACTTTAATGTGTGTTTTTTGTAGTACAACAACACAGTTTATTATGTTACTGTATTATTAAGTCAGTACATGAATGCAGCATGCTCTCTTGTGCACCTCGACTGACAGGCTCAGAGTCGGGGCCGGTAAAGAGACAGACAGCCCAGTAAAATCTTTGTAAATGGCCAGGGGCCGGTGTGGGCCAGTGGCAGGCTGATGGCAGCAGTAGGGTAGGCTCCTGTAGTTTTTGTGATAACTTAGAGGACGGAGTGGTCGGCTGTACCAAGGACGAGGTGCTTGCTGACGGAACTCTCACCCATGGATGGGCTATTGTTGCCAACTTTGTGGAACAGCAAATGGTCCATGTCACTGGTGAGCTTTTCAGCCATTATTTGTCCCACTCGCCCACTTGCCACTCTCACTGTATTTTGAAAGTAGTTCTTCGATGCTTAGCGCTAGTGGGGCTCAATTTAGACCTGGTGTGCTGTTAGGTTTGCAACACACTGGCATTAACCCTGGTTATTATTTTTGGCTCACGTGGAGTTCCTTCAGTCAACTTGGTTCGTGTGTCACCAGATTGTGACATTATACATGCTTTTGTTTAATCACATCGGGCAGCGACTCACATTGGAAGACATTAAGTGACACACTTTATAAGCGCTAATGCCTACATGTCAGAGCTTTCTGTGTCAGCACAAAAAATACATAATGACTGCAGCCTTAGGTTTGAGCCATCATTAATGGTATTAATCCTTGTGTTTTACCTCCTATGAGAAATGAATATGCTTTTCAGGCCTGCTATGTTAAAAGGACACACATAGTCTACAATGTTTATAATTTTTCTGCTTGTGTCTAAACAGGATGCTCATAACCATGCCTGTATACATCCCGCTTGCTTGCAAACATGGACATAAAATGTGTATGTTTCAAATTCCTTGAAGAGTCAGATCTCTAAATGCTTAATGAGGAATAAGGAGTGAGGCTTCATGCAGAGGACAAACCCAGGGGTTGCTTCAGGTCAAATTGCAGTCCATCCCCATATTGACTGGAGGAAGCTTCACCACGTGGCCTCAACATCTGACCCTCTGATGAGCCACATAGACAGCAGTCTGCTCTCCATGATGCTGGGTGGGCCAGATATGTTTTTAAGGCCGCTGAGTTAACCATTAAACTCTTTTCCCTGCGCATATATCACTGTGATTGATGGCACAAGCACCCGACCAACTGTCCTCTCTTCACAGCAAGGTGCTCCACGCTGAGGAGCAGCAGCGTAGCAGAATTTCCATTTTTAGTCCTCCCAGGCCAGATTAAATATCACCTACCTGTCTCTCTCTTGTTTGTATGTAAGCGCCATTACAAACCTTCTTCTGAACCTTCAGCTGGCTTTCTATCTACGTCTCCATCTCTGCCTTCAGACACGGTCGTTATCACGGCATCTGCTCTGGCGCTGAATAAATACCTTCAGCTTTCACACAGACTCATTTGATGATTATCTATCTCAGACTTACTGTGTAACTTTTAGGGAAAGGTTGGTTTCCAGATAGATGTCATATATAAAGATACTTTAAAGGCAAATATTGAAAAACTTTCCCACCAAATACCAGATACTTTGGGTGGTATCACTCTACTTTATGATCCCAAATTGCTGCTACACCCATTTCCCTTCCTTCTCCGTCTGTTCAGCTTTGCCTTTCCCACTTTGAGCATACATCGTTTTGATACTACTCATTAACAGTGCGGTTAGGACAGATTGCTCACAGTTACATACATCCGACTCCCGAGTGCCCCGGGAAAGCTGGCTGCTATTTCTGATTCTTATCCAAATCTCCAAGCCGTGGCAGCTGACCTGCCAGCAATAGGCAGGAATGAAGTGCATGTAATCGTGGGATAGTTCTCATTCTGATTTAATGTCCTGTCTTCATCAACTGGTTTTCACCTTTTTCTCATGTCAGCAGGGGATATTGTATATCCAGTAATGTCCAGCTAAAGCTGAGCATAAAAATCCTTTGGCACAGCCCTGCAGACTGAGGCCTCACTCACAACATGTCACACCATAAAGAAGCCATGTTCTCAATGATCATTGGATTTCTGACACATCATTGAATCCGCACATAGAAAGTTATGGTGCCTGGAAATACAGGACACAACATCTTTCTTTAGATTGAATAGAATATTTAAGCATGACAGCATGAAACACGGCAGATACTAATTACAACTTCTCCGACTGACAACAATTCCTAAAGACTGCTCCCTCTTTTTCCCCCGTAGATGGCCATAGTTTTGGTTGTATCTCCTTCTTTTCAAGTTTTTTCAGTGGTTGGCAAACAACAGGTTTTTTGTTTCTATCTTTTTACAGTTGATTACAGCCATGCATAATGTAGCCAAATTGGTTACATCCAAATCATTGAGAAATCTTGAATCATGTTCATGTGTTACAAGCCGTGAAGTAATGGTAGCTTCAGGGTATTTATGAATCACTGCTGCTTGGTGTTGTGCCACAGTTGGCACATTTAAATGTGGTTTTATGCAGCAGCAATGCAAACCTCTTGTGTGTCATTGGTCTTGGTTTCATTCTCTAACTTGCTTATCACTTTCAGTCGGGCCAAATGTGACTGTTGCAGATAAAGTAACATCAGTTACAGTCAGTCACAGCAGCCTTGTTTGTGTCAGGAGGATGTTAGCTCCCCATCCTCAGTCGATAGAGTTGAATTTACGGGGTCAGGCGGTCAGTAAGGATTATGATGTGTTTGATCCTGCCTGTCAATAAAACGCCGTTCAGGGCATCGACAGTCCGACAGCTCTATTGTTGCTGTTAATTGTGTGCTTGTGGGGGATGGGGAAGAGCAGGGCGGAGCACAGTGGAGACAAAGATGGATTCATTAAAGATGTCAGTTTATGGAGACATGTCGGAGCAGTTCCTGTCAGGCTGCTATGCTGAGCTATTTTCCAGACGAAAGACACACAAGGAAGCAATTTAATATCAGACCAAAGTAACAAGTGATGCCTAACTTCAACTATATTTGACCTGTTCAGCAGACATACAGGAATTAAAGGTGGCACTTGACATCAGTGTTCTTTTTTTTTTTTTTTTTTTTTGATCCTGTTATACTGATATATCTAAGTTGTCGGCTGTACTAAACGGGTTCCAAGAGTTATTATGGTTAGAAGTGTTGTTGGTTTGTCTTCTCTTTCAGCCATGTGTCCTCATTTGTTTTAATTTATGATTTTTCTTTATTTACTAACGGGCTCTTATCAGCCTCTAGAAAACAAGGTGTAAAATGTGATGCTTTCGATCAAAGAAGGGTGTGAATGTATAAAAACAGATGTGTCTTGGCTGACTGTTTTGTGCTTACATGACATTCGGGACCTTTTTCAACTACCGTTGGTATACTCTGATCCACCATAGCATTAAAACTACCTGCCTAATATTGTGTAGGCCCTCCCTCGTTCCACCAAAACAGCTCTGAGGGCATGGACATGGGACCTCTGGGGGTGTCCTCAGGTACCCCTTTTCCACCAGAAGAAACTGGTGCTAGTGCTGGTGCTTAGTTGGTTAAAATCTCGTTCCTCCTAAGAACTGGTTTGCTTTTCCATTGGCAAGGAGCCAAGTTGGAGCCACGCCATTGCGTCACCATAAAATAACTACGCTTGCATCGATTATATAGCAGTTAAACAAACGCAGTAAGTTGATGATAATATCTATGTTTATCTTTATAAAGTTAAACATCTTTATAAAGATAAAGATCTTACTATGTTAAGTGCTACGAGATGTTGTAAATATGCGCTATATAAATAAAACTTAATTGAATTGAATAGATCAGGCGGAGGTCGTCTGTTGCCTGGGCACATCCGCGATCGCGCTACTGGTGGGACATGATTGTACCGGATTTCAGCACACCAGTTTGTGCAAAACTTCCGTGTGTCCCAGGAGTCATTCCAGTACATCTGCGATTGGACCAGGGACGTCCTGGATAAAAAGGACACAAATTACTGCTTGTATGTCCCTTTCCACCGTTGATTGGTGGTCACGATAACCCCGCCCCCAGCCCCTGATGTACTCGGTGCTTAGCTCTGGCCCAGCAAAGAGTTGGTGCTTGCGAAGCTCCAGTTTTTAGCACTTGGAGCCGGTGATTAGGTGGTGGAAAAACAAAGAACTGGTGCTAAGTCAGGCTCTGGCTCCAAACTAGCACTGGAACCAGCTCGGTGGAAAAGGGGTAAGGGTCCCGTGGGGCATCTGTGGATCATGTTTGTTAGAGCTCACCCTGCGGATGCTCGATTAAATTGGTTTTTGGGGAGTTTGGAGGCCGAGTCAATACTTTGGACTCTTTGTCATGTTCCTCAAGTGCTTCCCAAACAGTTTGTGTGGTGAGGTAGAACACACTGTGCTACTGGGGAAGACGGATGCTGTCGTAGAGTGCCATTGTCGTGGGCGGTTGTGCTTGGTCTGGAACAATGTTTTAGGTGGCTGGAATGTGGAAAAATGACATGAATGCCAGGACACAAAGTTTCCCAGAAGAGCATTGCATTGTAGCAAGATGATCAAAGTTACTCACTTCACTCTTCAGTGGTTGTAATCTTGTGGCGGGTCAGTGTAGATAATTCTTTATCTAGAGTTCTGTCTGTTTGGCTGATGGAGTCTCAGTGCTATATGTCCTTTTCTGTTCAGTGGTCAGATTTGTTAAATGCAAAGCACATAACAAGACCCATATGTCTTTACGTTCTTGTTCTCAACATTCATTATCTAGTGATGGGCAGTGATAACCGATGTCTGAATTGGCAAAATGTCAAACTGTGTCCTCAGAAGCAAACAGAGACATCAGTTGTGTTCACATTGCTTGATTAGCAGGTGATCTGTTAAAAATGTCGTGCAAAACAGAATCCTAAACAACAAAAGGAAAGAACAACAAGAACATTTTGGGAATTTGATTGCTTTTAAATTTATGTCAACCAGAACGAACAGATTGAGAAATTCGTAGGTGTGTCACTTCATACCCGATTTCCCTCCTATCCCTTATCAAGTTAGAAGACAGCTCAGTCTTTCAGTAATCATTGTGTAATGAAATGAACACTTACTGTGCATACTCTTTTGATTTCTCCAGTTTTATAGCAGCAAAACCTGTAAGCTGGTTATTGTGGCATCAACTAAGCCTAATATAATGATCCAGAAAAGAACAAATATGGCCACTGTAAGGCTTAGGTATTACTGTGTCTCGTAACCTGCATCTTTAAAAAAAAAAAAAAAGAAAGAAAAAAACACTTTTGGTTGCTGAAAGTAGTGACAAGATTCAGCAGAATCCTTTCTGTGTGAATGTCTCTGTCAGCTCTGTTTATGACCTGACTGTGATGGCCGTAATCAGATAATAGCTTCAATAGTCAGAGTATTGCCTTCATTGCAGTAAAAGTGAATTATAGGCTTGGATATAAGCCCTCTCAGTGAAATTCTTTCTGTATACAGAGGAAACCTTGTTTTTACCGAGGCCAGACTGATGTGACCTCACAGCTGATGAACTACAATTACAAACCCAGATTAAAGTTGGCCTTAACCTCATCTGGTATCCAGTGGAGATTTCTGTTTGCTGTGAATAACAAAAAAACAGACGGACAAAACAAGACTCCTCAAGACGTCAGCGAGGGTTAAAGTAATTGTTTAATCATGTAATAATGAAAATAGTTGCTAGTTTCAGCTCTAGTCTTATTACATTGGGATAATAAAATGTCCTCTGGCGGGACACAGTAGTGAAAACACAAACCTTTAAGTAAACAATTAAAGGACAAGAGTAAATAGGAACTAGCCTCATGTGTTCCTTGTTCACCACGTGTTCATTTTCATTATATGCTAAACAATTTATTGTGGAACTAAGATAATATACATTCATGCAATAACATTACGTTTCCATTGTGACCTATCCTGTTCTGCTGGTTGTGTTTTTGTTGATACATCAATGACACTTATAAAGGGGTTTTGGTCTGGAACAATGCCGTGTTTGAATATGACTGATCATGTGTTTGTATGTTACCCTTCTCCCTGCTCTCCCCCTCCCCACTGCTGTGTGTGTTTGTGAGGCTGGGAAGCTGCTCTTTTAGCGTTGGGTTGAAAGGGAATGAGTCTCAGTGTAAATTTGATTTCTGCCATCTACAGCTGCAAAGAGCAAAGATTTCCAATAAATATAATAAATATGTCAAGCGAAGGATAAAGCACACCTCAAGGTAATCGCTTTGTGCTTGCAGAAGTGTTATAACCACATTCAAGGTGTGCTTGCCAGCTCAACCCCACTTATTTTCACAAGCTCACAAGAGGTAAATTCACTCAACCTTCAGTAGTCATAATGCATTACACAATACATTCAAAATTACAAACGAAACAGTGTTCATTATCTATCATGAGTAGCCTAAAGAAAGAGTTGAACCTTCACAACATCTCTGACTTGCTGCACATGTGACTGCTGTGTTGTGCAGTTTAGAAAGCAGCCATGCAGGCTGCGATAGATGCTCGTCTGAAGCACAGCTCAAGTCTCACTGCAGCAGCTCTTCATCTAGAGTTTCACCGTGGAGCCTATTTTTCACCTGTGATGTTCTCACCAAAAATACAGTGAGAAGATATGTCGATAGTCATATTAACATCATACCAGCAGCATTAACTGATAGCTTTCACTACTGCATCAATGTCTAGGATAGATTTGAATATCCCAGACATGAAAAAAAGAAATGTATTTTCCGACCATTTTAGCATTACTTGTTATTAAAGGAGAAAGTAGCGGCTTTGTGTGTACTATAATTATATTATGTCAATAATATAAGCCCTGGTCTTATTACACTGAGATATATCGGGATACTCATTACATTCTCACCCCTACCAGTTAAGGCAGAAGGCCACCCTCCCTAAACCTGGTTCTGTCAAAGTTTTTTTTTGTCTTTCTCTGTAAATGGGACATTTTTAGTTCCTTCCCACTGCCGCCAAGTTATTGCTCTAAGGGGATCCAAAGGACAGTCTGGATTTGTTGGGTTTCTCTATTTAAAATTTGTGAAGTGCTTTGAGATGACATGAACTGGCGATATACACCGATCAGCCACAACATTTTGACCACTAACAGGTGAAGTGAATAACATTGATCACATTGGTACTATGTGGTGTTCTGCTGGAAAACCTTGGATTTTGGCATCAGTGTTGATGAGACTTAGACACCCAAATAAACATTGTCCCAGAACAAGCACACTCCCTCATGCAAATGGAAATCCCAAATGTCACTGGTCTACCCCCACAGGAAAATGCACCCCACCACATGGCAAAAACATCAAACAATCAGGAACATCTTGAGGAACATGACAATGGCCCAAGATGTTGATTTGACCTCCAAACTTCCTAGACCCCATTCTGATCAAGCATTAACAGGATGCAGTGAAACAAGTTTGATTGACAGAGGCCCTACTGCACAAACCAGAGCGTGACCCCATAGGACACCCTGAGAGGTCCTCTTGTCCATGCCCAATGTTACACATCAGGAGGACCAACACAGTATTAGGCAGGTGGTCATAATGTTATGCCTGATCGGTGTATAGCATTCTATCCCTCCAGTAGAGTTACAGAGAATTAGAGAATCAATGCCATGGTGCACTGAAGCTGTTTTGGCAGGTTGTGGTCGTATAAAACCTTACTAAAACACTTTATATATTTTTCCCTTCACACTTCTTGTATTTTTTGTATTTTTTGTATTTTTTGTTCCTTAGAAATGAATTAATCAAACTGTAAAAATGTACTCTCAAATTTTCTTTCCCTTCTTACCATCAACCTCTGCCTCTCTCTCTGTTCCCCAACAGTTTTCCTATGTTGACGCAGATGGAAACTCAATAAACATGGTACAAATGACCTTCCTCAGACTACTGACAGCCTCAGCCAGGCAAAACTTCACCTACAGCTGCCACCAGTCTGTGGCGTGGCACGACGCATCTAGCGACAGCTACGATAAGGCGCTGCGCTTCTTGGGCGCCAACGATGAGGAGATGTCCTACGACAATAACCCTTACATCACGGCCATCTCAGATGGATGCGCGGTAAGCACTGTCCATAGATCCAGTTTGTCTAAATGAGCAGAGAGCAAATGGAGTCAGTTTGTTACTGGCATCATCTAAAGTTTGTTAGCACTTTTAAGTTTGATTTTTTTGGCTGATTTAACCTAACCTAGCTATTTAAAAAATCACCATGAGGTTATTTTCAGCAAAAATTAAGCATGATTGCTGATTATTCGCACAAATTTACTCCTGTTGTGTAAAAAAAAAAGTTGAAGAACTGTCAAACTGTGACTGATTGTTCTTAGTTTCTCATAAATTATATACTTGCTGAACAGAAATCTTAATCCTAAAAATGAAATCACAATGAAACAGCAAGGATTGGAAGCTTGGACTGTAACTGATTGTAGCTTATAGCTGTGAAAAGCCCACTTCATTTTGAGCAAGGTTTGCCCAGATCTGTAAGATGTAAATAGATTGACCTTTTCAGCAGCTTGCTTGCAGTGTGAACACACAGTAGATGGTTGCAGTGAGAAACAAAATGTGTTCAGTTTCCTGGGATTGTCTTGTTTTCTAAATGTTTTTCTGTGTCCGCCTCTCTCTTGTTGCAGACACGGAAGGGCTACGGAAAGACTGTGATGGAGATTAATACTCCCAAAATCGATCAGGTTCCAATCATCGATGTCATGTTGACTGACTTTGGGGACCCTAACCAGAAGTTTGGGTTTGAAGTTGGGCCCGTCTGCTTCCTTGGCTAAACAAAAATGAAAAAGTTAAAAAAAAGGACTTGATGGGGCCAGCAAAGAAAGTCAAGTTGAGACCTTCTGAGTACCACCAAACCCCATTTTTTAGCCCCCCACCCTTTTCTATGCCACATGCAAGTTTTGAATAAGAGATGGTGTAGCAAACATGTCTTTCCATGTATGTACGTGTAACCCAGGAAAATACTTGTTGCCCTTGTAGGGCTCGAACCACATGACTTAACCACGTTATGGAGCAAAGGTGAAGGACATTCGAATGCGTGGCAGAGGAGGGTGAATCGGAGGTTATCAAGAGAGGGGATCAGGCGACATAAGGGGACACAGATCTCCTCTCTGAATTCTCCAGGTGCTGTATGAAAACGACTACAATGGTGCTTGTTCAAAACACACAAAAAGTATAAAGAGGTGCTACGAAAGAAGGTGTATTTTGATAATTATAAAAAACTGTAATTATTATTTTGTACAATACTGTTATTTCTGAATCCACTTTCAAAACTTGCATGTGTATCAGATTCTGCTTTCGGCTCTTTAATTTCAATGTTGGTTCAAAGATATACAGTGTAAGTTAAAGACATCATTAAATCTATTAAATTTATAATTCTGGTATTTTTTTTGTTCAAAACATTCTGTGTACATGTCATGAAGCAAATAAAAGTGAGCATTCAAACAATTCTCTATAAAATTAGACTGTATGCCCTTTGTATATATTGACAGTCCAAAGCTTGAGGTTATTTGCTGTTTTGCCCTTGTGACCGTAGGTGAAACAACTGGAAGTATCACACCAGCACATTTATGGCAACATCTCCCACTAATGTTGTGATCCTGTGCTAGTAGGAAGCAACCATGGCATTCATTTTCCTTTATTTAATTCTATTTGTTGTTTTTTTTCTGTTTCATTTTCTGACAGGCTTTTATTTTGGTTGTATACCTCAAACTTTCTTGATAACCTTTAAGATGCAAGGATGCTATGCCCTGTATATACCTTGGTTAAGCAATTAAGTTTATATATTTTGGGTGGGGATTTTTTAAGAGAGAAATACGTTAACTGTTAGACATCCACTGTTCAAATCCTTCTGTGAATGCAATGAGAAGCCCTTGCGGTGACCCATTTTTGTAACTAAAATGAGAAAATGTTTTAATGTGCTTTTTATAGTTCATTTAAATATTAAAAACTGGATTCGAAACAACAGTGAACTGAATGTCTCAATGGTTTGTGTAAGATGATTTTGGAGTAGATCTACCTACTGTACATGTCAAATGCTTTAAATCAAGGATATGTTTATTCAACTAAGATTCTGGGCTGGTGCAATTTCCGTCTCTCTTGAAACCAATAAAGTACCATCTTACCGTAATTTCCTTTCATTCTGAGTACATGAATGGAAACCTGACTAAAATGTCTCTTCTTATTTACCATAGGATGGATGAAAAATGGCCTACCTACTTCATATTTAAATGTATTTGCTGCTTATTTACCTGTGCTGATGGCAAGGATTAGCTGTGAACTTCGAGCTACATGTACTATGTATCTGACTGTAGTAAGTGTTTGCTTATTCTCGAAGCAGGTACCCCCCGTGCACTCACACAAAACCACTTAACTCTTATGAGAGTTCTTTCATACAGATAAAAGGAAACACCAAGGCTTATTATACACAAAGGATGTAAAGCTTCAGTGAGTGCGATGGAATTGTAACACCATAATCTCAGCATACTGTAGGTGTAACAAAGATGGAAAATCTTTTATAGCAAACCTGGATATTGGATATATTGACTGTAGAACTATATGGCATTCTTGACTGTCTTTGAAATACATGTTTTAAGATTTTCAGCAAAGCAGTATCATGTAACAAGAACTGGGACATTTGAAAGGCATGACTAATAATTTAACCTTTATTAACCCTTGGGGAAATTCAACTCCTGCATTTAACCCATCCTACTATACATACAAGTAGCAGGAGCAGTAGGCTGCCGCAGTGCAGTGCCAAGGGAGCAGTCAGGGGTTAAGGGCCTTGCTCAGGGGCCCAACAGTGGCCGCAGTGGGGTTCAATCCCCTGACTTTCTGATCAGTAGTCAGGGGCTTAACCTGTTGCGCCACCACTGCCCCCAAGGTTAGCTAGCTACTCTGTATGGCAGAGTTGGGAAAGAGCAGCAATTGAGCTATGAGATAAGGCTTGTTGTGTACAGTCCATACTGTTGCAATATCACTGTTACATCTCCCAGTTAGAACAGGTATCTGCTCAGATTAGCATGAAAAATGAAAACAGGTCATTGCTGGTGTGGCTTTGTCCTATAGACTGTATTTAAATGATAGCCTCTAGGTCTGAAGAAAAGGCCAAAGTGAAAGTGCCTCAAACCTGCATTCTGTTTTTAAAGCCAGCAGGGGGCGGCTCATGTGGTTGCAAAAATAAGTTGGATTCTATAGCAGTCTAAGAAAAGTTGAACTTACCTCGCTCTTGATCCATCAACTCTGTAAACATTTTCCTAATGAGTTTATGATCTCAGTCACTAATTTGAAAAGTTGTTGAACAGAGCATGATGTTCTTTCTGTACGTTGTGTTCCTATTTAGAGGAAAATAGACAATTAAGTAGGGAATGTATTAAGGCAGAGCTATCTTGTGTTTATTATCATTTCCCTGTACATAGTGTACTTAGGTTCTCTGTCAATATCCACTAATCACTTATTACATCCACTTTCAACAGACCAAGATGGGGACATCCAAATGCCAAACTCGAGGCTTCTCAACAGCAGTCCCAAAACTAATGGGTGACGACATCTTTTGTCTCCTATATACAGTCTACTTCCTGTCCACAGGTAACAAAATCCACCTTACAATACATCCAAAGCTCACAAATTAAAATGTATATTTGCCTGTTTGATTCATACAAAAAGTGTAAAAACAACTATTTGCATTTTATGGGGTTCCTTAGTTTTTGGACTCTTAGTTCTTTAGTGGTGATCAATCCTTTGAAGTGACACAGGCACTGGAGGGCAAAATATTAAATTGGCTTTTTTGTTCTTGTTAAAGACCCCCTTTAGTGGAAGTCTATTTTTTGTACCTTGTAAACATAAACCGATCAGCCACAACATTATGACCACTGATAGGTGAAGTGAATAACATTGGTCATATTGGTACTATGTGGTGTTCTGCTGGAAAACCTTGTATTTTGCCTTCCATGTTGATGAGATTTAGACATCCAAATAAACATTGTCCCAGAACAAGCACACTCCCTCATGCAAATGGAAATCCCAAATGTCACTGGCCTACCCCCACAGGAAAATGCACCCCACCACATGGCAACAACATCAAACAATCAGGAACATCTTGAGGAACATGACAATCACCCAAGATGT
>OMNN01102796.1:0-23029 GCA_900302755.1 Chromis chromis
ACACAGACACACATCACACACATGCCTTTTAGTGATGAGATAGAATGTGCAACACAACGATCTTCTTGCTTTCTAAAGTACTGTTAGCGGAATCGTTAATGTTGGAGCTTATCTATCCTCCGGTATATAAAAATTTCACTCAGGGGCTCGTTTAGTACCGAGGCTCAGTAACCATCCCTAGGCTGGAGGAGGCAGAACAACCATTCATTGTCAAGACCAATCATTAAAATCTGGAATACATCCAAACTGCCAAGAGACTCAACGCTCGACAAGCCAGGTGGGCATTGTTTTTTTGGAAGATTCAACTTTTCCCTCACCTACCGCCCTGGATCTCACATTAAGCCTGATGTCTTATCTCGACAGTTCTGAGTAGAAGAATCCTTTGGTGAACCTGAGTCTATCCTTCCAAAAACCTGTTTCATCTCCTCCCTCACCAGGGAAATTGAGTCACAAGCCCGCCAGACCCAGACCCACCAGCCTGACCCAGGAAACGGTCCTTTGAACTCCCTGTTTGTTTCCAACTCTGTCCGATCCCAGATCCTCCAGTGGGCTCATTCATCCTGCCTGACTTGCCATCCTGGAATCTCTTGCACATTGTCCTTCTGCAATGGTTTTGGTGGCCCACTATGGAGCAGGACACCCGAGAGTTCATCTGTCTGTGCCCACAGCAAGACTTCTGATCAGCCTAGTTCCAGTCTCCTCCAGCCCTTTCCAAATGGACCGTGGTCCCATATTGCCTTGGGTTTTGTCACCAACCTGCCCGCCTACTACTATTCTAACCATTGTTGATTGTTTTTCCAAAGATGCTCACTTCATTGAGCTCCACAAGTTACCCTCTGCTAAGGAAATGGCTGACATCATGATCAACGAAGTATTCAGACTCCATGGCATCCCCACCGATATCGTCTCCGGTCAAGAACCACAATTCACATCCACGATCTGAAAGGCCTTCTGCACGGCTCATCCGCAGTCCAATAGCCAGACAAAGTGGGTAAACCAAGAGCTAGAAACCTTCCGCCATTGCGTCGCCTCTGAGAACTCCTCATCATGGAGCTCCCAGTTGCCTTGGGTGGAGTATGCACGCAATTCTCTCAATTCCCTTTCCAAGAGCAAGACGTCTCCAATCCATCAGTTCAAGCTTTCCTCCGGAGATGTGCGAGAACATGGACACGGGCTCGGGTGTCCTTCGTCCGCTCCTCTCAAACGATGCAAACTGGTCTAGATTTTTCTAAGAGACACAATATTAATTTTTAAGGAGCCTGGAAAACAGCATGAAGATCTATAAAACTCACCTTTTCGCCCAATTCTTTGTCTCAGTGAGGGCATCATGACAAATGTGAGAAAGTGATGCTGTTACCTGTTGAACTAACCTCTCCCACATTTCACCATGATGAGCTACACGTGGACAACTAATCTTACTCACTTTGTTTTCAAGCAGACTGTCTGCTGGCAGTGAGGAGAGCATAAAACTAATACTTCCCTTTTTTCCTCCCAGTTTTAACCCCAGAACTCTGTTCTTGTCACTGTCAGTGGAGGGTGGGCGCATAAACACATATGAACCTCCATGCCGTCTGCATTGTTTTGAACATCTGACAGAGCGGAGCTTCACTGTGAGGGAGTAACACATGGGAGGTTTCACGCTGTCCCCCCCAGATCCACCCTCACTTCTGATAGGCACCCAGACAAAGACCAGTGACAAGGACAGAGTTCAATCAAATAAATCAAACAAAATCAACTAGCTGCAAGTCTGAAGCCTTCGAGGCGCCTGCCTGCGAACTGCAAGCCTTTGAGCTTTGTGGCCGAGAGCTACAAGCTGGTGAGCTGGGAGCCTCAGTAGCATCAGTCTCGGGCCGACAGCCCAGTTGGAGCTGTGGACTGAGGTCCCAGTCCAAGCGTAGCGCTAATGACTCTGAAAACAGAAACAGAAACAACATTTAAACTTCTGCTGCATGGACACACATCTGTTATTTTTGTAAACTCTGTCATCAGTCTCCACTTTATGTTGCAGCAAACAAGCCACATGGTAACACAGAGAAAGAACATGTTTAGTTTTTATATTCGTCCTGGGGGCTCTGCAGAATTATTTGTGAATATATCATTGATTTTATACATTTTCAACTGAATAAATTGAACAAAAAATATTAATGTACTTTGTCGTCCAAAATAATCGAGCACTTTATTAAAAGTGTTTGACTGTAATAACTTAGGAAAAAACTAATAATTAGGAAAGATCTGTAACATAACAGTATTTCTCCGCAAAATATATCAAGAAAATGTATGTAATTATTTTAGCAATTTATCTTTCTGTGTGGAGTTTGCATGTTCTCCCTGTGCAGCGTGGGTTTTCACCAGGTTCTCCTGCTTCCTCCTACAGTCCAAAAACATGCTGAGGTTAATTGTTGTTTCTAAATTGTCAGTAGTTGTGAGTGTACTTGGTTGTCTCTATGTGTAGCCCTGTGATAGACTGGTGACCTGTCCAGGGTGTCCCCTGCCTTCGCCCGAGTTGGCTGGGATAGGCTCCTGCCCCCCACGTCCCTATCGAGGATCAAGTGGTGTATAGATGATGGATGGATGGATTTAAATTAGAATATTAGCTGTGTTTGCAAGATAATGCTACATTCTCACTCTGAATGCTAAATAATTGCATTTAATCTACGCAGAGCTTATACAGTAGCATATGCAAGAGGCCTATGCTGCTGTATTCATTTGTACTCGTGTGCTGGTGTTTCTGCATCGCTCTGCAATTAAACTGCCACAACACTAGTTAGCTGTGGGGATTCTGCGCCACCGTGTTGAAATTCTTCATGTGCTTCAAAGAGTGGCAGCTGAAACTGAGTGGGTCATGTTGGAGTTGGAGCCAATCAGTGTTGAACAAAAGTTACTTTTACCAAAAGTGCAAATATGAGATGAGATGTTGTAACCAATTAAGCCCACACACAAATTGGTAGAGCTATGAAAAGAAGATAACAGCATATGGCTACACTGGTAGAATACTGGCTCTTGCATTTGTATTAAAAGCAAACTGACCAATCACAGTTGCGGTCTGCATTACATGTTGTTATATTTCCATGGCGGTGCATCAGGCTACAGTGTAGAGTGCGGCATAGATTCAATCTGGAAGCATTAATCAAACTATACAGGAGTGTGGCAATTGACTATGTCTTTCAAACCATACTGATAAATTGTCTCATCACTTGAGGGAATTTATCAGATTCCACACAAACCTCTCGGGAGCCATAAACAGGTTTTTATATGCAGTAGTGCTCCCCCAGCACCTGTAAACAGACTTTGATGTGTTTGGTCTGTGAGGCCTTTGAGGTCTCACCTGTACTAAAGAGGTGACAGCTCTGTGATGGTGCACCTTCCACATGAGACAAAACACATAGCGATGCTCATAAATGAGACTGCACACAGAAACAGGTCGATACACACATAGACAAAGGATTTCACCTGTCTGACAGGCGGGAAGAAAAAGTAGGTTTCCACAGGGACAAGTAAAAGGCGCTGGTCAATTACGATTAAAACTCCTTCACCATAAAACAGGGCTGTGCTTGAGAGTTTACACAACAGGTAAAACGATCAATAAGCCACAAAAGCTTCATTTACAGCCTTATATGAGCTGAATGTGCTGGGAGAAAGGATCCACAAAGTGCTAACAAGATAATCAAGTGGAATCAATTTGGAAGTACATTTGTGGTAGCACTGAGAGGCAGACATGGAGGGAACCAGGGCTGAGGTTGGAATTACATAAAGTGAAGGCTAAACTGTCCGATGACTCAATATGCACAAGTGTGTGGTGGCTGTGGAAATAAGTGGCACTTCACAGCAGAACAGCAGTTGGGAATCAGGATTTATTACTTTCACATCAACGAAACAGAAACTAATCTCTGGGATGTCATAAAGGTCCTTAAATAATTTGATATCTTTAAAAAATGAGAGAAAAATGGAGAAAACTTATATATATAAATGTTTACAGCTGAATGACTCAAAATCGGAGAAGATCATAATTACATCCCCTGGCTCCAGCACCAGCAGTATTAATAATCTATGTTCTACTCTGGGTGCTGGGTGTAGAGGCCCACAACTTAGGCGTAATTTTTGATTTGGATCTTTCTTTTGACGCTCAGGTGATCAAGGTGGTCAAATCCAGTTTTGCCCAACTGAAACAACTGTCTAATATCCAACCTTTTCTTTCTCCTCCACTTTTTAAAACAGTCATTCATGCTTTTATCTATTCCAGACATGACTACTGTAATGCACTTTACTCCGGCATCAGCAAATGAAACATCCACAGACTCCAATTAATCCAAAATGCTCCACATAACACCTGTCCTTCCTCAAGTTTTAGAATTGATTTTTGAATGAATGATTTTTTTGAATCTTCTCCTGCATATATTCAGGATCTTTTAATTCCCTACGAGCCTGAACGCAGCCTGAGATACTCTGGCAGGGCCCTTTTGAAGGTTCCTAAGTCCCGTTCGAGCTTTTGCAGTTTGGGCCCCCAATCTCTGGAACACCCTGCCTGAGGATCTGAGGCAGGCAAACTCAGTTTCTTCTTTTAAGTCACTTCTTGAAACTCACTTTTAACATTTGGCCTTTTCTTAACTGCTGCTTTTATTTTTACGATTTTATTGTGTTACTATGTTTTTATAGGCTCTTACTGTGTATTTTGAAAGGTGCTATACAAATAAAGTTATTATTATTATTTTATTAATTTATTTTTAACTTCTGGGTTCACAATGAAATTGACATGGCCAATATGTCAGCTTTGTAGACATCCAGCAGAGACTGCAACATTAGCGTTCATCTACAGTCATCTGAGTGTCGACCTTCCAGCTCTGTCTCCACCAAACCCTATTTAGGCGTTAATGCCCTATTATGTCCACTAGCTAGTTGCTAACTAAGGTGCTTGGCAGGTCGTGTGCATCGGCTTGATCACAGATTATTTAATGAAAACAACTGTCTGCTGCTGCTGGAATCAAAGCAGCTAAAAGATGTAAGAACCAAAACACAGATATTGTGAAGACTGTAAAACAACCTCAGTAAAAAATAGAGCATAATTGAATCGATGTCCAAAATAGAAAATATAGGAAGAAATAAACACAATGATGAGGATGCATTAGATGCAAAGAGGGAAACCATGTTCATGTGACAGGTCACGTCCTGCTGCAGCACCTTCCCAGAGTTCAGTAGCTGAAGTATTTGCCCTGTGTGGCCCAGCAGTGGACAGTTCAATCATGACAGCACCTTCACAGTACTGTACCCATTTTGTTCCAGAGACACTGTGTGACAGAGCACATCTTTGAGCAATTCCTTTTTTCACTGCTGTTACGCCAGCAAATAACAACCAGCACTGGGCTCTGTTCATGTCCACATATGAGTCAACATTCAGCAATAACAACTTAGACCCAAAAGGATCCTTTTCTTTATCAATTCAGACATGATTCCTAATAACACTTTCCAGAACACGTACACAGGAGTACTTACCAAAATCATATGTTTACACGTTCCAAGAGCCACATGGGAACATAAATCAAACTTTGTGCTCGAGTTTAAAGCCTATCTGTGCCTTAGGGAGGTATCCAGTCAATTCTATAGCTGGTTTTGCATTATACACTGTCAATATTAAATATATAATAAAATAAGCTCAGCTTTAATCCAAAAAAAGACACAACTTTTGTTGCAGGAAAGCTTTCTCATTTTTCTCTCACCACTTTGTCCTGTGTAGACTGTTCCACTCAACGTATGGGGCATACAAATGTTGAAATGAAAACACATCTTATAGCCCTTGAATGCAGAGATATAGGGACCAGCGGAAAACCAGGGTTATCTTAAGAGGGCCAGATCCGTGTCTGGGAGCCACAGATGAATCAATTATTATTGGCAAACAGTTTGTGTTATTAGTGTGAAATTAGAGTGGTGGAGAACAAACATTGCAGAGGACCGTCAATAATGTGACAGGACAAAGAAAAAAATGATCAGATTATGTGTAACGGCAATCAAAGCTGTTGGGCTGCAGAAGATTTTTCTCAGAATAAAACATTCCATTTTAGTATTAAAGTAAAGGTTGACGTACTGATCGATGTCAAAGTGTTGTATGTGCAGGTTGTACTGAAGCCTGTGTTGCAAATTGAATGCACGTCTGCTAGAAACAGTCACTCAACTCATATTCTTTTGCTTTTGCTCACTACTTTAAGAGGACCCCAGGAAGACTAGCTGCCATTAAATGGGTAGCTAATGGGGATCCTAATAAAACAATAAACAATAAACAATAAACTCCAGTACTACTTATTTTATTGATTATCACACAGCTCATGGTCCATGCAGTACATTTATGTATTTATTATATTTTGCAACATTCTGACCACTGACAGGTGAAGTGAATAACATTGATCATATTGGTACTATGTGGTGTTCTGATGGAAAACCTTGGATTTTAACATCCGTGTTGATGAGACTTAGACACCCAAATAAACATTGTCTCAGAACAAACACACTCCCTCATGAAGATGGCAATCCCAAATGTCACTGGTCTACCTCCGTAGGAAAATGCACCCCACCACATGGCAAAAACATCAAACAATCAGGAACATCTTGAGGAACATGACAATGGCCCAAGATGTTGATTTGACCTCCAAACTTCCTAGACCCCATTCTGATCAAGCATCAACAGGATGCAGTGGAACAAGTTTGATTGACAGAGGCCCCACTGCACAAGCCAGAGTACCCAAAGGATCCACTGCCAACGTCCTGGTGCCAGACCCCACCTGAGAGGTCCTCTTGTCCATGCCCAATGGTTCAGAGCATTTTTCACCACATAAGGGGGACCAACACAATATAAGGCAGGTGGTCATAATGTTATGCCTGATCGGTGTAAATGTGAATGCTCACACAACTTTAGGCACATTTTCTCTCATGTTAATATTGTTTCTGTAATATTGTCCCCTTTTTCAACCACTTAGAAATGCACAAAAGCCCAGAGGTAATTACAATACCATGCGCAATCCCGGGACCCCCGGAGGAGCAAAAAAACTCAAAAGCGATGCAGAATTTATTAATAGAATTTGCCAAACAGGTATTTTTCCTGACATTACAAATCAAAATATCTTCCCGTCACTGCAGTCGCTTGTCACTGCCGATTCCTTCCCCCACTAATAATGAGTTTCACCAGAGGGCACAACATGATGGCAGCATTACTCACTGGGTTTCCACCAGCAAACCGGCACAATACTGGACTGATTTTCATCCAAGTGACCTTCTGACTCTGCAAATGTTTTTGTTATTTTTGCATGAGTGAGGCATAAACACTCATCTAAACACTCAAGTATAGATGAAAGAGGTTCTTTCTCTCTTCAGCTGTCCCTAATCAATAAAGGCAAAAGAAAAGCCTTAAAAATCTTTTTAAAAAGCTTAGATGAAAGATACTGCATGATGATGGCTTTATTAAAACCCCGCACACTCATCAAATATTCAAACCCTGCCTGAGGAGAATTATGTCCAAGATGACTGTGCTGAATTCACTTTGTTTTGCTACAGTACATAAAAGAGGAAAAGAGCCACTTTGACCAAGCAGGGAAACGCCCCTGTGATGAGATCTATACAACATCAGCTGAAGATGTGGCCTGAGGCAGAACTGGACACACACATACACAAAAACAGGATCTGTCAGAGTGACATGCCCTGAGGCCGCGGCATGCAGCAGTGTTTTCCTGCAAAGCTGTGGGAAGCAGTGAAATGGGGTGCGTTTAATCCGATTAGCGCACGGTTGATTTGACTCCAGTGGCTCGCTGCGACTCCTGCGGGGGTTCGATTCGAGCTAATCGAGAAGCGCTTCCCCCCGTGCCGACGTCCAATCACCTGACGCAAACACCAGCCTCCAACCATCCATTACCCGCCGCATCATGAACCCGTATGCTCATCCATAATTGAGATGCAAAGACAATTAATCACTGGGAATATTACAGCGGCCAGCTTGTTGTAGAAATGAACACGAGTGGCATGGGTGAATGCGGTGTGAGAGTGAGTGGTTGGTGGTGGTCAGAGGGGCAGATTGGCAGCCTTGCTTCCGTCAGTCTACCCCAGGGCAGCTGTGGCTACATATGTAGCTTACCACCATCGAGTATGGAGTGAATGAATAATGCAATGTAAAACGTCTTTGAGTGTCCAGAAAAGCACTATATAAAACCAATGCATTATTATTATTACGAGGAAGAGCTCCAGGGTGAAATATTGGCAGCTCAGTCGGCGGTCACATGTTGTGCGTAAATGCCTTTGCATATAAAGGAAATAATAAATAAGCTACAGGTAGATTATTAACAGTTAAAGCAATTTTGTCCATGCATTTTTTGATTAATAAATCAGATCTGTTGCTGTTGGCTATTTTCAAACCTGAAGCAACTAAAACTACATTGTTTACCAAATTCTCTACCAAAAAGACAGAAAATACTTTACAAAGGCCTTTTTTTTGTGTCCACTTGAAAAAGCACTATTTTTAATATCTCCTCAGTCAGTCAGAACTTTTACAAGGAGCTTATTATTTCCCACAAACAGTTAAAAAAGCCAAAGGAATCCTGTACATCATGATATGATCTGCACAACGTGGTCACAATGTTGTGGCTGAGCAGTGTATATTTTCCATATACTGAGAATCAGTGACACAAAACCCCACCTTGAATTCAATCACTTTTAGTTGCTATTTGTGTACATATTTGCAGCAGAGGACAGAGCAAACATAAAGGAAATAGTAAATTTAAAAAATATAAGTTAAATGTCAACTGGGAAATTGTGTTGCTGCAGTGACTCATTTACAAATTGAAAGTAAAGGCTTCCAAAACGGCCAAATAATCCAAACTGCTGGTGGATGGGTCACAAAAACACAAGTTCATGCGATGAGACTACAAGTCTGAAAAATCATGATAAAACTGGCTGAATCCAGAGAAACAGCTGCCAACAGTCAAATCTCACTGACTCAGACAGACTCTGTTGCAGATATTTGTTGAGCAGCAGACAAAATCACAGCAGAAATGACTTGATGTGTGGAGAGTTGACTTTCTGACAGTATGGTACAGTTTTTTTTTTCAATGCGTTTAAGTGTTTAACATTTGGAGGAGCTAGAATTTGCAAATCTATATTGTGGGGATCTTTAGGTTAAATGATCAGTTTGTGTAGTCATGTAAAAGACAGGTTCACAGATTTTCAATTCCCTGAAGAATACTGGAACTGGTTTTGCTGTTACACACCTTTCATACCGGCTTATGCATTTCCAATGTGAGTGATTAAAAACACATCTCCTCAAGTATCTCCTTTTTATAAACCAATAGCTACAACATAAACACACAATCTTCTAAACAGTTTTGGTTGTATCACATTTCTGTGCTTGTGTGTTTTCCTGTTCTCATTTGAATCAGACACTGATGGTAAAGTCTGCCATAATTCTAAGATATTAAACAGAAAAAAATGAATAAAAAGAAAAGGGATGCTTGTTTTTAACTTTACCTTTTAGTAATGCGTATTAAATGTAATAGTGAAGCCATGTTTTCAGGGACTTTATCCAAAGCTAATATGATGCTTTACTGACTGATTTAGCCACATTATGGGTATCTTCCTGTACAAATTTCCTTTCAGCTCAGTAAAGAAACACTATCTATGGAGGCGCCAAAAGGGAAAAGAAAGTGCATTTTGAAGACTAATTAGACTAATTCAGACTTATGGAGCTTTATATTACTTTCAGACAAACTTTGGAATGTATTTTTGCACATAAGAGATACTGCAGATTTTGTCCCTTATGACTTAATTTAAAAAAAGTTTTTTTTTTAAATGGCCGGTGGCTACAGCATAAAAAGAAGGAACAATTACAGCAAGAAAAACGTGTGCATAAGAACATGTGACTACTGTTGAAAGACATACTTATATTGCGTATTTACAGTGGAGCTGCAATGACTAATCGATCAGTTGTAACCCAATACTATAAATTAATCGCCAGAAGTTTTGATAATTGAGATAAGAGGTCAAAATTCTCAGATTATAGCTTCTTAAATTGCACTATTTTCTGGTTTCTTTCAACCTCTCTGACAGTAAACTGAATATCTTTGGGTTGGAGACAAAACGTGACATTTGAGGATGTCATCTTTAGCTTTAGGAAACATTTCTGACATTTTATAGACCAAAAAACGAATCGATTGATTGAGAAAATAATCAACCGACTACCCTAACTTACTTATAAAAGATCCTGCAGAAACTATGACGAAAAAATCATGTTTGAATATAGTATAAGTCTTCATGTATCCCTCAATCATGCGGTATATATCCAGATTTCAAAGGCACAGAAGGAGGCATCTGGAGATTATGTGCTGAACATTAAGTGCATTCACCCTTAAAAGTTACCAGAAGAAGTACACAGGAGTCAGTGAAACCCTAGATGCTGCTTCTCCACTGTACTTTGGAGCTTTGGGGAGCCAATGAAGTGGATAATGCAGCAGAAATGATTAGAGGAGTTTCATTCTTTTCACAGTGAAACTGGGACAACGTTCAGATTGGCAGATACCTCCTGTGAATCCAACCGGGCTACCGCTGCCGTCCTCCACACGGAAGCTACAAACTTCTCAGAGAAGTGTTTCAAACCTACAGGGGGGCCGAGTGTTTGATATTTAAAAGATGAGTAAAGATTTCCATCTGCTTCCCTCATCAAAGGAGATGAAGACCTCACTTCTTTATGACCTGTCCAATATCCAACTGCAGAGATTCAAAGAGCTGCATGGACTCCACAGGCAAATAACGCTCTCAAATTTCCTTATGAGGTTTAAACTGTGTAAAAAATGTGTGGATTTTGCAGATACCTTCAGTAGTAGGTGATACTTCAGCACCCTCTGCATGGGAACGACCAGCAGATCCTGCAGCTTGAACTTCCCCTCTTGCACTTTCATAGTACATTCCTGTGTGAACACAAACAGCAGGGCGGTTATTACACATTGCATAATGCAGCCTTGTACATTTCCTGCTAACAAGCATTCATCTGTTGTTTAATAATTCATTGTTGCATCGCCGCTGCTGCTGCTGTTGCTGTTGCTGTTGCTTCCACACATTCACGAGGCATTCCATTAGCAACAACGAGGCCAGTTCATTCTTCCAGGGCACAAAAGCTCCGGTTGTGCCAGCTGTTTGCAACACAATTAGACTGACTGAGGAATTCCTCGGACTAATGAATACATTTCTATAAACTCTGCATCGGCTCCAGAAGAAACCGTCTTTTGTGAGCGTCATCCTATAAGGCTGCGTAGGTGTTTCTTCAGGCAGCTGTGCAGCTTATGCAGCTTTATAAACAAGGTTGTTCCATAAAGAGACAGTAGGAAGCTGATTTACCCTGATACAAAGCTCTCTATTTTGAGAGGCAGTATCTCAGGCTGTAATCACCTCACTTTTTGATTGTTTCACATCCATGCTAACTGCTAACGTGCTTTAATTCCGCTATTACATGTTGTCCTTCAGCTATGAGATCAGATTCTTCTGAAAGGTTCTAGAGAAAATCTGAAAATACTAGCAGTGCACAAAGGTTTTGCAGCTGAAGTGGATTCTGAAAATCACCCACATTTGTTTTTTTTTTAAATCGAGTACATTTAGCTGTCATAAGATGACAGCTACAGGATGAGATTAAATCTTGCCCGGTTTAACCAAATATTATGAATTAAACAGCTCTGGGGGTAAATTTAGGGGTCCAAGTAGCAACGCTACGGGTTCAATTGCAGTTTTCTACTTATTTTTCTCCACTTAAAGTATTCGGGCAACAAAAAAAATAAGACTTCGAAACAACATAATGTACTGATTTGTTGCAAATTACATCCAGCCACATGAAATGACATTAACTGACCTCAACGTGGCACTGTGATAACACAGTTTCTGTTTCACGTTTATCACAAAATCGGTTCGGCCTGGAGTCAAAATTCTGTCTTAAATCTCTAAATTCATCGTTGCTCCATCGGTTTTCCTCTCCACAAATGCCAAATGAGCGACTTTTTCTCCATTTTCTCAGAAATACGTTTTTGACATCTCGCCCCTTAACTAATCTACAAGCTTAAGTTGTTAAGGGGATTTCAGCATCGTGAGTCATTGTCTCAAGCTGTGAGAAGATGTATGAAAAACCACGTCTAAGTGATGGTGAAGCCACTTTCTCTGTGGATAAAAAGGTCCAGGTTTCCAATCCTCAGGTGGCCCAAAGTCATACTTTCCATCAATTCAGCAAATCATGCATGTGGTTTGCTGTTAAATGCTCATTGAGGTCAATCAATGCTAATACCTACAATCTGCTTGGTCCCTGATAACTGCAGCTTGTGGTTACATTGGTTTCATCACAGCACAACAAAGTCTAATCAGGGCCGTATTTATGAATTTATTATTTATTCACCTACCATATAAAACTGGTGGCATGATGTTTACTTGGGTGCAACAGTTTGTGAATATGACTTTTCTGAGTATCACACTGGAAAAGTGACCTGATTTATAATAAAACTGACTCCAGAAACTCCAAAATATTCCTTTAAATTTTGTATTTTGCAGATTTTGCAGCCAGATGTGCTGAAAAAAAAAGTTGTATTTAATATTATTTTATATCTTTCAAACAATAAATTGAATAGTCAGCTGCCTGGGGTGAGTGAAAGACCTTACCTCTACTTTAATCTTCACATCCTCTCGTGTTGCTATTAGCTCATCCAGTGTCTTCTGGGCATTTTCCATGTGGCTGCAGTACTGGCCATAGATCAACAACCTGAGGGGGGGAACAAATCAACTGTTACTCGAAATACACTGTCACAGCTCATCATCTGTCAGAAACTCGAGTAGGAAATGACAAATCAAAGTCAGCAAACAGCAGAAATAGCTGTCAGGGCTTGCTTCTGTTTGATCCCTCTGCCAGTTCTGTTCATATGATGCCCCGAAGGGACAAACCAGCAGTTTAGTCACACATCTTAAAGTGGACTGACAGCAATGTGGTCACAATCCATCCATTACACTGTGAATAATAAAAACAACAACAACAACTTGAATCATCTTCTAAAGGATCAATATCCTACAAACACATTTTTTCCCCTAAAATTAACAAATAATAAAAGATCTAATTTGCACTATCAATCGCAAACATATTGTAAGCTTGGTTTGCTAATTACAGTCATTTCCCTTGAAAGCTGATGACTACATTTACTCACAACAGGCCCACTGCAGCTGCACGTCTGTCGCTATTTCTTTCTACTAATAGTTTTTTTTTTTTTTAACTTTATTTCATTGTTCATTTTATTCTCTTTTACCATTTATTTACTTATGTATGTGTTTATTTTACTTATTTAATATTACTGGTATTATCATTTTCCGCTTTTTGTTTATGGTCTTCTATTTTTCTTTTATTCCACTTGTTCTTTCCCTTACTTGGATGTGGCATTTTATTATCTTATCTGGTGTTGTTGTAGAAAGTTATTTGGAGTATCTTTTACCATTTTTCTTAAATATTGTTCAATGTTCTTCCTGAGTATCATTCTTTTTTTGTTGCCCTGTCTGTAAAGCACTTTCTTCTTTCTTTTCTTCTTCTTTGGCTTACTAAGAACTAATAAGGCTCTTTTAAAACGTCTAAAACGTTGAAGACACATAATATCTTTGTTAAAACACAGATTAAAATGAGATTACTGCGTGAGTCAACAATTAGCTGTGAATTGTGTCTGGGAGCCTTTAGGCAATGTACCGCACATTAATTTTAAATTTCATGATTAATAACATAATTTAAGAGGTCAGTGTAAGAGTCATTTGGCACTATAGGGGGGCAGAAGAATGAATATGTGAATAAATGCATAATGATTAGGAAGATATTCCGATTCCCAGGGCGATATTTCGAAGGGGCGGCATCCTCTCGCCAATAAGCTGTAATCACAGAGAACTAATGAAAGATGGAGCTTCATATCTTTGCAGAGTTCCTCTTATCAGCGTGTGAGGAAAAGGAAAAAAAAAAGTCTTAATTCCAGGCAACAAGGATATGAGAGCCGTGTTCATTAGATATTACAATGGGACACTGACACAGATCTGTGGGTTTCGGCTGGGAGGGAGTTCAAAGTCATCTTGCCTGGAGGATGCCGCTGCACGTGGCACACATTCCTCTCACTGAGTCAAAGTAGGGCATTGGCATGGCTGCTCTAGTGCAAACCCACCACCCTCCTCTAACACCATCCCCTCGTGGTAGAATTGGCACGTCGGTCTCTTAATCTGAATCTTGAGCGAGGCGAGGCGGTGCAGAGAGCTGGCACCCTGAAGTCTAATCAAGCCTCTGATGGATCTGCAGCAAACACACCAACCGGGGAAAGTTGGTATAATCGAGCAATGGTGCAGAACAAAAACATATTATTAAAGGTTTATTATGTTTGTCATATTTTCATTGACAAAATGTCCACATTTGCACAAGCTGCAAGTCCGTTTAAACAGTTTTTCGCTTAATTTTGCACCTCCGTGAGCACAAACATAGTTTCATTTGTGCTGCAAGTGGACGCCGTTGGTTAAAGCAAATACTGATATAAAATCAAAACATCACTGCAAATCCACAGTTTCCATATGCTGCTCCCAAAACACTCAAGTGCAATGAATCTCCAACATTAATGCAAAATGAATGATTCGACTCCAGCTGTGTGTCTAAAGTGTCAAAGCTGTGAGTCGGTGTCACGTTTTGCCAGAGATGGAGCTCCGAACACTGGATTTCTGTCAAAGCCATTCGTCAGATGATCGTCGAGATCAACCAGGGATGATCAGTGGATTCCAGGCAGAGGTTGGAGTAAAGGCCCCCCTGCAGTGATGCTCCTGCTCTGGTTAAGCCCAGAGCTAACAAGGCTCTGATTAAGACTTGATCCACACTCGGGGAGACAGCTTCCCTCAGCTCCTCCAGGACGACAAAGTGATTGAGATTAATGGGGGCCTTGATCAATTATAAGTCAGCAGGCGGACCGAGCAGCGTAGCGGCCGCAGACACAAATCATATAGTAAGTTATCAGGACATAATGCAAGATGAAGAGCTGCTTTTTTTTTTTTTTAAGAAGCTGTTCCATGACAGGAATGCAAAGGACTTCTTGGTGTGGAATCATAAATGAAGCCTTTTTTTTTTTAGCTGATGTGATTTAATGGAATTATTCAAACTTTTAGCAGCCACTCTGGAAGCGATACAGATGGAAAAATGTGTAGCATTGTTCATTAGCCAGTTTGTATGAAGGCTAGATCCTGATGAGTTTGCATTCATATTCATCATATGCACGGCCTTAATAAAGCGAATCTCCTGAAAAGGGACCAAATTATGCTCCTCTCACAGCAACGACAAGGACTAAGTGCATGAAAGATGATTAAAAGAGTCATTTGTTTGCTCATCTGGCTGGGTTTAAAAGGTGGCCATCGTTTTTTATGTGCTTGTGAATGTATGTTCTGGCCTCTTTTAGCTAATAGCTGTAGGTTTGCAGCACACTGGTTCAATTTATTGTTTTCACAGCAACGGGCAGCTGTTTCAAGTAGTCGTGTTCAACTGTTGGACTTGGACTTAGGTTCATTAAATAACTGCAAACACAAATGAAAATGAACGCTAATGTTGCCACGTAACAGCTGGATGTGTATTCTTTCAGCTTAGTGTTGTAGTGTGGCGAAAAAGAAATCAAACTATACAGATTTAAAAGGCTAATTAGGTCATAATGAATACATTCAATTTGACTTATAGAACTAAAAAAATATATATAATAGTACTATTTATTCATGGACTCCTATAAATATAAACAATACAGCTGTTTTCCTATTATTTTCCTATATTTTATCAGATTACTTGTGTGTTCTGCACCTTAGAAAGCCAGTAAAAGACTATAATAATACAGTAATTGCTCAGTAAATCTATAAAAAACATGATATGCCTTTCTGGCACCAAAATATCCCACCCAAGGTCACGAAATCACACAACTAGTCAAACAAAAACGGGATCCTCACACACTAAGTCGTGTGGAAACAAGAACACATTTAATAACAGCCTTTCATCTGAGACTTGAGAGAGCAGTTGGGAGCTTTGTGCTTTTCGTTAAAACAGACACTGGAACAAAACAGCTAATGACACACAGGAGCACTCCAGCTTCATCCACTCTTCCCACCCATTCAGCTGTAATTAGTTCATGACACAGTGATAAGAACACTCACTCCTTGATACTGTGTCTGGACTCTTAGTCAGTGTGGAAGGTGAAAACTCTTTGCATCTCTGGTTAAATATTCACAATGCACTTTAACTTCTATCCTATATATACTAGAGAAGACAAGAAAAAAATCACTAAACTCTGAGTTTAGGATTCAAAATCTTAAATAAATTACAATTACAAGAGTAGGCCATCCCGTTTTCCAACATAACAAAAGTAACTGTCAATGCTGCATCGTTTCAGAGTTTTCAATATGCATATGATCAAATGTTGATTTTGTTACTAGGAATAATTCAAAGGGGTAAACAAGGGGGGTTAACAAAAAAATAAAAATAAAATATTACAAGCTAATGAAGGTGGACGTTACGGTCCTTGGTGCTGGCTATTTGTGTAAGTAGGTTGTGTCATTTCCTCATGTGGTTTTCTTCTTCTTGTTTCAAGTTACACCCTGCCGGAGTGGCCAGGTGCACCTGTGGCCACTCCACAGTCAACAGGGAGCTTAAAAACCTACCCTGATCATCATAGCCAGTGGGCCAGCTAGTTAGCTGTGTGGTGTTGGTGTCCTTGTATCCTGCCCAAAGCCAAGCGCGTGGTGCTTTTATGACTTTGGATTGGCTTTGTTTTTGTGAAGAAGCTCGCTTTAATTTGAATTTAGTTTTTCTTTAGTTGCAAATAAATCACTTTTTTTGGTTACACAATCAGTTTCTGTCTCTTTACCCATCCTTTGTTACTCCCCTCATCCCCTGGCTCACGGGGATGTAACATTGGATTATGTGTTGAGGGAAGCAACAAAGACAAAACTCTCCTAATCACCTAATTACTAGTCATGTTTCCATTTTTTTTTCTCTTTTTTTCTCTTTTTTATTAAAGTCATATGGGTTTGTCACAGTTTCTTGGTTTCCATTTTTAGAAAGTTACTTAAGAAACTGTCAAGGATTTGAAATATTACTAAAAAATTGTGGTAATTATAATAAAAATAAGAAGAATGAAAATAAGTTTAAAAACGGAAAAAAATATCATGATAAAGAAAAACAAAATATATATATTATATACAAATATATACAAATTAACAAGAAAACATGAATAAATAAATAAATAATAGAATTTCACGTTTCCATATAATTGTTATGCATATTTAATACAAGTTATTTGAAATGTTGCAAATAATTAAAAGAAAAGAAAATGCTAAATGCCGCTTCTTGCTTTAGAGAAAATAAACAACGCTGTGTAGAGTGATGCACAGTTACGTAATGGCTGTAATAAACAGAGTAAAAGATGCCAGAAACAATCACAATTTTTGCAACTGCTAAAAAAAATAAAACAAAACTTGGTCATTCATAACAGAAAATTGGGATAGTACCACCTCAAGACCACCGAAAAGAGGACCCAAATATTACACTTTTTAAAATTTTGTCATTTTCTGTTTTTCTCAATCAAAACTTTAAAATATTCATAAAAATATGCATGGTAACACAGATCAAGAGCAAGTACGTTTAAAATGTGAAAAGTTAATTAACAAATAAGAAAAAGCTGACTCTCCACTGGCCAACAGGCAGTGCCATTAGAAAACCTACAACAGTCCAACTGGGAAACTAGAAAAAGGGCGAAACAAAGCATCAACCTCTAAATAGCAGAGAGTTTTCCTTTGGGTTGGAGAGTTTGCAGTAAAACTTCACGGTTCTATTCTTTTCCGTTTCGGGTAATATCGCCCTGCTGTGCTGGTCTCCTTCATAATGAGGATGCTGTCGTGCATGTTATTTCACAGAGAATGCAATTTTGAGAAACTGTGCCCTGGGCCTTTTACCCCTCCACCCTCACGGAGCCCTGAGAGCCAAGCCAGTCGACTGACTGAGGAAATCTCCCCGCAAACCAGAAGTGACAGGCTGTGGAGCCAGCTAATATTCTCTGACACATGGCATTGGGACCCCCTCACCTCCACTCAACATATCCAGCACACAGCAAATGGAGGAGAACATAGAGCAAAAAACCTCCACTAAAGAGGCTCATAGTGCAGCCATGATTAGGCACTGCATGGATATCTGGGAGCCAGATTACTCCGGAAATGAGTTGGGGGAATGTCGCAAATGAGTATATCAACAAGAGGGCACTTAGATGCCCATTTAGTTTATAGAGCTTCTTCTGAGTGCACTTCTCCACTCAGCCCAGGTCTGGCTGTTTAAGAACTGAGAAGATAAACCAGTGACATTTTCAGCGTGGCATTCTGCTCAATGACAAATAAAAAAAAAAAAAAAAAAGCTTTTCATCTCTCGCACCAACGTGAGAAAAAAAAAGATACAAGCACATTGTTGTAAAGGTCACAGGGACTTACAAGCATAGATAACCAAATTAATTATGCTGAGCCAGGTCCTCAGGAAAATTGCCAGGATGCCTGAGGAGAGTGTTGCCGTGTGAGTCCAAATCCCCTGGTCACCGTTTGTTTATTGCCACAGAGAGGAAGGACACTGCAGTGGCTCATAATGAGGATGGTATACATGTCAATCACACGCAGACAGTAAAAGCCAGTGAATCTGCAAATCTAATGAATCGTTTTCTCAAAATAACCCCGTGTTGCATTTTGGAGAATGTCGCAGAAGGTAAAATACCAACAAAGAGTGGCGTGTCATCAGCAAATTTGTTTATGAATGGAAGGTAAATGTTAGATATTTCTGTCGCAGATGGGAGGTTTCTTTTAAGATGACGCACACCAAACTCGGTCTCCCAAAAATGATGGTCCTATATAGCTGAATTGTATTTTCATTTATGTTTTAAAAGAAATTTATTTTCTCCATGAAAGCTAAGACTGTGACGTAGTAGGAAGTAGTTTGAAGATGCCACAAGCACAAGCAACCCAGTCTCCACAAAATGACATTCCTATATAACTAAACTAAATTATCAAAAAAAAGAAAAGCTTGGAAAGGAATCCAATTATACAGTTATATAAATTAACATAATTTGCAACCAGTGACATGGTGGAAAAGGTGCCCAGTTTGAAAGAGCAAGGACAGGTGGATAGTAGCATAAACCACCAAGCAGACCTTCATCCAGAAGACCAGGGTTTGTGTCCCATAATGGACGAGAGACCGTCAGTCTCCGAGTTAAGTTTCATCCTTTCTCATGTTTATTGTTGGTTTTCACCTGCTTTCTGGTTAGGTTTAGTCACAAAAACTACATTTTCGAAACTTGGTTAAGGTCCAAAATTACTTGGTTAGAGTGAGGAACAATGCTATAGTGAGGGTTAAAATGCGACCCTTTCACTACATGTTTGAAGCGTCTCCTCCATTTTCTGGGTTACCACGGTGTCAAGTCCCGCCTCATGTATACAATATACACCGATTAGGCATAACATTATGACCACCTGCCTAATATTGTGTTGGGCCCCCTTCTGTGGTCAAAAATGCTCTGAACCATTGGGCATGGACAAGAGGACCTCTCAGGGTGTCCTATGGGGTCTGGCACCAGGACGTTGGCAGTGGATCCTTTGGGTACTCTAGCTTGTGCAGTGGGGCCTCTGTCAATCAAACTTGTTCCACTGCATCATGTTGATGCTTGATCAGAATGGGGTCTAGGAAGTTTGGAGGTCAAATCAACATCTTGGGTGATTGTCATGTTCCTCAAGATGTTCCTGATTGTTTAATGTTTTTGCCATGTGGTGGGGTGCATTTTCCTGAGGGGGTAGACCAGTGACATTTGGGATTGCCATTTGCATGAGGGAGTGTGCTTGTTCTGGGACAATGTTTATTTGGGTGTCTAAGTCTCATCAACGCGGATGCCAAAATCCAAGGTTTTCCAGCAGAACACCACATAGTACCAATATGATCAATGTTATTCACTTCACCTGTCAGTGGTCATAATGTGGTGGCTGATCAGTGTATGATTGATTAGCTGAAAAGAGATGTTGATTGGAAAGATGCTTGTGATATGTTACAAACAAACGGAATCCGAAAAGTATGTTTTCTTTAAAACATAATGAAAATGCAGTTCATATGTATAGGAATGTAATTTGCTGGAGACTGGGTTGGAATAAGTCACCAACAGGACTTTCACTCAGGAGATTGGGGTTTGCATAGCATGTGGGACCAATATTCATAGACTTCAGTTTAGTATTTACTCATTGTTTATTTAAAAATTTCACTGACTTTTTGTAAGTTCTGAAAGTAAAAGTTTAAAGTTTAGGATTAGAAAAACAGCAACATTTGGGTTAAAATATTCACAACATGCTTAAAGCTTCTTCTTCATTTTCTGGATTATTGGGATGACAACTGGTTGGTTGAGAAGAAGCAACAGTAAAGCAGTAAGATAAATTGCAAATGGAATTTCTGATATGTCACAAATGAATGTCATCTGGAAGAAATCCCTTTCAAAACGTGAATACAGTTTAGTTCTATAGGACTTTAATGGAGAATGGAATGGAATGCAGACAGGGTTTGGAGGGCATCATCTTGAAACAAGACCCAGAGTCGGAATCACACTAAAGTGTAACTGAATACTTTGGCATAAAGGTTTCAATTTATTGAAACAATAATAATAATTATTATTATTTTGGGAAACATGGCTGTGCATGAGACCGTACAGACTTGTTTTCCCAGTTTGGTGTGAAAAAACCCGACAGGCCTCCACAGAACCCTGACCCCCCAACACCATCCAGCACATTTGAGCCAGGCCTTATCATGTAACATCTGTGGTCGTCTCTAATGCCATAGTGGCTAAACAGGACAAATCCCAGCAGGCATGTTCCAAAATCTAGCCTTCCCAGAATAGAGGAGATTGTTATTGCAGCATATTAATTCTCATGTTTTTGGAATCGAATGTTCGACCACCATGAAGGAGAGTGTTCTTTGGGGCTTAAGGTGTAGCTATAATTACTTTGTCAGTGATATCTTTCGTATATTGTTTTAAGATGAACATTACCCTGAAATAACAATCCACCAAACCCAAGTTATGCTGGACATTAGACAGTTACAGAAAAACTCAATTATAGAAAAAAAAAACAAAAAAAAACAACAATCCAAATCAACTCAATGCACATTGAAACTGATACAACTGTAGAAGCTGAGGTTTCCAATGAAACTCACTTCCTGCATTTTCTATTTTTGGCATGCAAATTATCCACACGTTGCTCTGCAGCTGGGCAAGATGGAGATCATCTGAGAGAAAGCCCTTATTTGCCAACATCTCTCCCCATTGACTGTGTTTTCCAACCTCCACACAGCTGATATTCCCTTCCTTTGAGGTAATTTCATTAGCATTACTCTTAAATAATAATCCACCGAATCCAAATTATGCTGAACATGAGACAGCTACAGAAAAACTAAAATACCCAAGCCTTAAAAATCCAAATTACCAGCAAAAAAATCTAAACTTAATGCACAGCTGAGGTTTCCAGTGAAACTCACTTCCTATATTGTTTCTGTTTCTCTGCATGTGCATCCTCCGACTTGCCATGTGACAACCTCCCACTCCATTTGCAGGGACCTTTGGCTAGCAGGACCTTATCTGGGATTGCGTGCAAATGAAAATTTCCAAATCAGATCAGCGAGTCAGACGAGCTTAATGAGGAAGGAGAAACAGTGGGAATATGTGCATGCGAGTGTGAGATAGAGGGAGAGAATATGTGGCTGCCTCTGTCTATTAGTTAGAATAGAGTCTGTTGTGTCACACCAACTTTGTGTTATGAGGCCCTCCAGGCTCGAGGAAGAAGCCTATTACCTATGCAAACTGACGTCGCCAAAAGAAATACTGTGGCTGTTTCAGTTTGGAAGCATCAAACGGAGAGAAAAAAAACATGATCACTGTGCACAGGAATATAATAGGTACTTATGTATGCAAGAACAGATACATGCATACACGTGAGCAGTGCAGTGTGTGACTCAGTCTTGCAGTAATGGCAGTATTATTCGAGAAGAGTGGCATATCCATAGCAGTGTATGGAATCATAACCGAGGCCAGAACCTATCAGCGCCATCATCACCATTACCTATGACGCAGCCGCACTTAGCGCAGCAGGGAGGCGAATCACTGCTCCCCTCAGGGATGCAAATTATCCACACATTGCTCTGCAGCTGGGCAAGATGGAGATCTGAGAGAGAGGCCCCCTTTTTTGGTAATGTTCTCCCCATTCACTGTGTTTTCTGATCTCCACACAGCTGAAATTTCCTTCTTCTCAAGTAACTTCTGTCATAACTTCTAGAAGAGACTCCCAAAATATTACTTTCCTTAACCAAGTGAAAGAATCTGACTGGGTAAAAAGAAAATGTGATTCCAACAAATCGTAAATTTTTTTCAATCTTGAAAGAGAACACATGAGGCATCCAGCTGAGCTAGAGAAACCGATTAAGAGAGATTGAACGAAACCTTTCTGATTCTGATTTGCAGAAAGGTAATATTATTCTTACTGCACTTTTTGTCATTTCTTTTAACCCTTTTAACCCCCAAATCTGCCGGCGGGTTTGAAAGGCAGCTATTTTTGAATAAAAATCATCTAAAGTACAGAATTCATCATAGCAAGAAACTGTAAAAAAACAGGAAGAATTACCGGACGCCTGTCGGGTGGTCTGTAGCAACGAATAACGTAATACCTGCCAATAACGTAATAACATTTTGCCAATATTGGACTAGCATTAAAACAATACTTTGAATATGTAATAACTGCAGCCGATATTGTGATAATGCATAAACAGGACTGCATTTCTTGGAAATAAAAGATTTTTTTTTGCAGTTTTTCAGCAGTTTGCTCATCAAAAATAGGTCTAGTGGATGGCATAGTCGTCATATTCATTCATCAAGGATACGTCCCATGTAGCTCTAGATATGTTCATTCATTCATTAAACCTTTTTTTGGGGGGGAAAAATGTGGT
>OMNN01102797.1:5520-18494 GCA_900302755.1 Chromis chromis
ACACTATATTGCCAAAAGTATTGGCACACCCCTCCAAATAATTGAATTCAGGTGTTCCAATCACTTCCATGGCCACAGGTGTATACAATCAAGCCCCTAGGCATGAAGACTGCTTCTACAAACATTTGTGAAAGAATGGGTCGCTCTCAGGAGCTCAGTGAATTCATGCGTGGTACCGTGATAGGTTGCCATTCGTGAAATTTCTTCGATACTAAATAATGGTCAACTGTTCATGGTATTATAACAAAGTGGAAGAAATTGGGAACAACTCAGCCACAGTGCACAGAAATCGCCAACTTTCTACAGAGTCAGTAGCTACAGACCTCCAGACTTGGTGTGGCCTTCAGATTAGCTCCAGAACAGTGGTAGAGAGCTTCATGGAATGGGCTTCCATGGCCGAGCAGCTGCATCCAAGACTTACCTCACCAAGTGTAATGCAAAGCATGGGATGCAGTGGTGTAAAGCACGGCGCCACTGGACTCTAGAGCAGTGGTGACGTGTTCTCTGGAGTGACCAATCACGCTTCTCTGTTTGGCAATCCCATGGACGAGTCTGGGTACTGGTACTTGCCTGACTGCATTGTGCCAAGTGTAAAGTTTGGTGGAGGGGGGGATTATGGTGTGGGGTTGTTTTTCAGGGGTTGGGCTTGGCCCCTTAGTTCCAGTGAAAGGAACTCTTAATGCTTCAGCAGACCAAGACATTTTGGACAATTTCATGCTCCCAACTTTGTGGGAACAGTTTGGGGATGGCCCCTTCCTGTTCCAACATGACTGCGCACCAGTGCACAAAGCAAGGTCAATAAAGACATAGATGAGCCAGTTTGGTGTGGAGGAACCTGACTGGCCTACACAGAGTCCTGACCTCAACCCAATAGAACACCTTTGGGATGAATTAGAGCAGAGACTGAGAGCCAGGCCTTCTGGTCCAACATCAGTGCCTGACCTCACAAATGCACTTCTGGAAGAATGGTCAAAAATCCCATAAACACACTCCTAAACCTTGTGGAAAGCCTTCCCAGAAGAGTTGAGGCTGTTACAGCTGCAAATGGTGGGCCAACTCAATATTAAACCCTACGGATTAGGAATGGGATGTCATTAAAGTTCATGTGCATGACATCCCAATACTTTTGGCAATATAGTGTAGTTGTATTGAGCTCATTTTCTTAGCCGTAAACTAAACTGATATTTGCAGATTGTGATGTGACTCAGTCCAACTACATCAAGAAATGAAATTTAAAACATACATACTTGTTTTTTCTGTTTGTTTGTTTAGTGCTACAGCTTAGCTTTTATCCCAAACTGAGGTGTTTTTTTCCGTTTTCTTGGCAGCGCTTTGGTTTGTTTTGCCTTTCCTGTCAGAGAACATAAATATGATGAATTAGTGTTTCTATAACTTGCAAACAATCCTTTATCTGTATATCTTCAAAGCATCAGGTATTTGTCTGACATTATGCTGTTGTGATAAAAAGGAGCTGAGTGAACGAAGTCTGGTTCATTGTGAGAAAAGGTCGACAATTACTGAAATGGGAACTCTATATACGCAGATGTAACATTTTAATCATTTACAGATTAAAATTCACAATTAAACATGGTGAAAGTGCAGAAATGAGATGCAGGAGCAGAGTAGGCGATGTGAAAAAGAAGGTTTTCAGGCCATGCAGACACAGAACAACTTAAATCAGCAACACTTGACTTACAAATGTGAGTCTGACAAAGTAAACAGCAATTTAAATGTTTTCTTTCAACGCTGGCTGTCAGCAAAACAGATGACTACTTCATTATGTTCATCTCGATTCTGTTAAAAATAGTTTTAACTGAAAAGTTTTCTCTGCATGTACACCCTCTAGACTCCCCCTGAAACACACAATGCAACCATGATATGAGAGATTATAGAAATGTGCTTATCTGTGTCGTCCATATTCTATAGGATTGTGTGTATCTGAGCGCTCAGCTGAGAGTTTGTGTCCGAATAATGAGTAGAGAGTCAATAATTGATGACAAAACACATTAAGAAATGCATTGATTGCTCAGACAGGGGACGGCCTCATTAGACGGCCACCTCGGGAAAAGGCTGGTGGCAGCTTCTTGACGAGAGCGCAGCGATCATTAAAAAGTCCAGCGAGTGTGCTACGTTTTTAATAGATGCCACACAGACGTTTATGGGCCTAATGAATGAAAAAATTAACTTTGTTTACATTGCGCTTGTTTATAGAGTGGATTTACACAATTCGAGTCACGTCGTTGACATGTTTTAGTGTTTTGGAGCCATTTTTGGCACATTTTTCATCTAAGATCAACACATAGTATAGATAGCACATGGTTTAATTAGTTGGTTTGTTGATTAACAGTAGATTTTCTAGTTTCTAGTAAAATAATACATTAATCATCATTTGTTAATTAATCTATTAGTGAATCTGAAGTTGAAAAATATCAAATAAGGTCTACTATTTCTTAATTACAGGAGTTCAGATCAGTCTGGATGTGGTTTTAAATATTAACCCTTTAGCAACCAACAATGTAATAAGTTATTACGTTAATGGCCTAGCATAAAAAAAAATCCTTTGAACATGTAATAACTGCAGCCGATAATGCAATAATACATCAATAGGACTGCATTTCTTGGAAATAAAATATTTGTTTGCAGTTTTTGGATGGCATAGCTGTCATATTCATTCATCAAGGATACGTCCCATGTAGCTCTAACTCTCCTTAATAATGGCTGTAAGAGACATTTTGAGAATTACTTGTTGTACAAAATCTTTATTTAGAATATTGTTTATGTCCTTAGATATGTAAATTCATCATTCCATGTCAGTGTCTCTGTTGGATGTTGCATTGTCGAATGAATTTACCACATTTTGTTCTTGGAAAACATTTCATTAAAACTTTGTTCAAACATTTCTCAAAGAACAACGATTCAGTCTTCACTTCAAACTGTATTTAAATAACTGGACTGGCACTATAATGGCACTTAACTACAATATACAACATAGAACATGAACACTCATTTACACATGTAAAAAAAAAACCCTGAAGAGTATTATGTACGTTATTGGCTCAAAAACTTGATTACATTATTGGCAAGTTATTACGTTACTGGCTTTATTACATTTAAAATGGCCAAAAATCTCATTTTTACTCACTGTGGACTAATTTTTTCCTGCAATATAAAGTCCTGAACCTCTAACAACACAACCATAACTAGAAGGAGAGAGAACTCAGACATGTCTTATGTGCCGAGTGGCAGTGTTATAATGGCATAAATAATTAAAAAAAAAGGAAAAAACAAAGTTGCATTGCTTCGATTATTAATTTTGCAATAATTAAAAAGACTGGAACAACATTTTTCCAAGGCGATTTTCTACAACTCTACAAATATATTGCACCATGAATGCGTCGTCCAACATCTTGCTGCCAACTGGTTCCCCTGTCCACCATTTCTGAGCCATGCTGCATTTATTTTACTGCTCGAATATGTTTTATTTTGCTCTCAATCTCTCTCATTTGTTTCCATTCTAGTCTCCTGTCTGCTCTGTGTAAACACAGCCTGCAGCTCCCTGGAAAAGTCAGATTTTTTTGTCACATGTATGTTGGTTGCAGCTGAGTCACTAATGGGTTCTCAGTTCAGTTGAGGTTTTTTTTTAACCAAATCCAGTGCAAAAGGTACATTTTTGACAAATTTTGAAACACTACATGCACAATAAAGGTATTTTTGATGAAATATGATGCTTTTAACCTTAGATCTGGTTACTTTTCCTGACCGAACACATGATTTATTTGAAAATCCAATGATTTCTTTCTGTTTTTACAGTCTCTGTCTGTCATTTTGGTGATTTTTTTGCAACATGCCTTTTCCAACCCACCAGCATTGTTTTGGCTTTAGAGGGCTAACGGCTGCTTACAGGCTGTGAGGGCTTAAATGCACAAGAAGCCTAATTCTCTACATGTTTACAAATGGGTTAGCAAATGTATTAAAGCATGCAATAATTAATATCCGTGTGTATAATGGAAGTTTTTGCACCTGAACCCCTTAACTTGCTACTTTTGCTCACTACTTAATGTCCTTGTGGAAGGCTATGAGTGCAGGTAGCATTTTTAATATATTTAAATGAAAAACATAAATTCCCAACAGCATGCTACACATTTACCAAACACTCTGAAAAATCAAGATGTCTCCAGACAGCCTTGTTCTTTTCACAGACTCCTTCTATCCTTTTTAATCTGCTGCTTTTCTCAAAAGCATTACATTTAAATTGTCACCTTGTGGATTGTTGCCTTGTCTCCCCCTCACATATTAAGCCATATAGGAATTATGGCATGGCAGCATTTTCTGTTTCTCGTCGTAACGTGCCATTAACTCCTCTTTTTTGGCCGCACTAATAGCATGAATCTCCCTTTTGTCATCCATCAGACAAATTTGTCTTGTGGCACGTAATGAGCTTCGGGGCGGTTTGTCTGCTGCCGGTTTTCGTCTTGTTTTTCCCCCCATGTTACATTTTCTGTGCTGTCAAAAGGTTAAAAGCAAAGATGAAATTACTCCTTAATTACAGCACCGGCAGCTGTTACCTCTGATTTGTCCGCCAGTGGTTTGACTACCCCCCCGACACCTTAAATTTATACCTTCTGCTCTGTATTGATTCGAATTTGCCATGAAACCATTAATAAGACATTTTATTTTGGGGAGCAGTCTGTGTTTCATTGCAGCTATGAGCGGTTTAACGTATGGCGCTCTCTGCAGGATATGTACACATTTAATTGTTTATGCTCGGATGCTTGCTCAGTGTTGCGTTACTTATGGGGTGCCTCTCGGTCTTATAGAGGAATCAGCAAATTGATTTACCTCCCATTAAGCCCACTGAGAGCACCAGGAGCAATTAAATTAAAACAAACAATTAAAACAAATCCAGGAGAATGAGCTGAAGCCGCCGGGTTGCTTTTCTTTATCCACTTCGGATTGTGTTTTGCTCAGAGAGAAAACTTGACTAATTGCTGTAACACTGGCACATCTGACCTCACATACTGTATACAGCATCTGAGCTGCACGACTACTGGAATAACCTGAACTTTAGAGCAAATGTGAGGGAAAAATCTATACAGGACAAACAGGATAAAAAGAGGAGGAAAAGGAAGAGAAATTAGCTTTTTCTAAGAGGTGAAAGTAGGAGTTAATGAGTTTCTGAACTCAGGTTTAGACTAACAGAACAGTGGAAATGATGCAGGCCTGACTGGACAAGTAATGATGCTTCTTAGATGTTACAGTAAGTCACAGTTTCCAACCCTGTCTACCAAAAAATACGCTCTCATTTGTTTAAAATATCATGCTTTGTGTAAAGATATGACTCTTTTACAACAAATTTGAAGCTTCTCCTCCATTTTCGGGTTATTAGGGGACAAGTCCCGCCTTATCTAAGATGTGATTGGTTTTCTGAAAAGGAGGGACAGTGAAACAATAAAAAAAATGGCAAAGATGCAATGATTTGAAATGTTTTTGTGGTAACCCAGGTAGCCATAATCATTTGGCCCAATAACATTCCAAATCCAGAAGGCTAGAAGAAGTAACTTGACCTGATTACGGTTGCTGGACTCTTGTGTGCTGGACTAACAGTTATCGACCTGGGTACACTGGGACTGGATGCCGACACTGCATCAACACTGCCAGCACAAGACCACAGTCTACCCAACAAAACAGCCAGAACTCAGCCATATCTAAGCCGACTGACATCCTGTAAAAAATCTAACAAATGAATCTTTATTCCACCAGGACTACCCATGACGGACCTTTAATATTACCACAACTAATTTGGAATTAAAACAAAACTGTGTATATTTCGCAAGAACAACAAAATCGCACATTTCCCCCAATGCAATAGCTTAAATATGTTTGCATATAATGTAAAGCAGAATTCTTTTTTTGTTCAGTATATCTCTTGTAATGAGTTGGTTCTCAAAGAACTACAAAATTTATGGTAAGTGCACAATGTATGAGTTGTTCCTTAAAGACGCCTATGATATGTAGAAACACACACAGTTTTGAATAATAATTGAAAAAAATGATTTGTTAAATTGATTAAAATGGCATCCACTCTTTTGCACACATTGAAAAATAATAATACGCAAAACAAATTGGAATGTAGAAGGGTCTATAAGCTGCATCACAAATGGTTTTTTTTTTTTAGGACACAAGAATTCAGGAACTTTCTTTGTAGAACCATTTCAAGATATTAACTCTGTCAGTGAATTCAATGAAATCTCATCTGGTTTTGAATATCTTTAAGTTGAATTTCTGACAAGTCATTAATGGAGCTAAACAGGTTTAAATCTCGCCCTTTTTTTTATAGTGTCAGGAATAGGAATGTCATTTTTGGTCTGGAAGGCATCATGAGCAGGGGTTGTAAACTCTATATTCCCCCTCTGTAAGCTCCAAAAGGCTCTATATATACCAGAATAACAAAACTAACTCATTTTGAATTGGATTATGTCTAAAAAGATCTATAAGTTAGACCTTTTTCTGCCCTCTCTGAGTTTACAGTCCACAAATCTCTCAGTCTGAGTCTCCTTCTCAGCTGTGGTAATTTAAAAAGAACCATATCTAGTGAAATGGATCTAACACTGTTTTCCCAAGAAACAATCTTCCCTGAAATAATAATAACAACATCCACTGAAGGTGACACATTTTTGGAGGCTTATTCTGTTTTGCTATGTAGGACTACAACTGAGGTTATTTACACCCAGGCCGTTCCCCATGGCAATGAAAAATAAAATTGTTGCACTCCAACGAGCCAAATATAGCCTGAAAAAGCACAAAATGAATGCGTTGTTTGTGACAGGCTGCTGCCTGCTTATGATATAATGTTGGTGGTAAAAAAAAAAAGCTTCTTTTTTTTTAAAAGAAACCCACATTATTAGATGCTGGAGATGTCCATCTGCTTTTACATGGCTGCAAATTTAATCAACTGACAAAGAAAGGGATATTTTCGGCTTAAAGAAGCGGTGAATCACAGACTTTTGGAACAAACTGCGAGAAAGTCTTTGGCAAGTAAACCGAAACTGTCATTTCTGACTTAATCCCATTAGTCACCCTTTTTTTAAAAGTATGTACTGGATGCAAAATGAGTAATTAAAACCAACAAGCACAATATACATTAGAGGGATTAGCAGTGCAACCATGTGCTCAACACACAGTAGAGAGCGTTAATGCGCAGTCCAGGCTTGACACGGGTCACTTATGGTGCCAAAATATCCCTGTTGTGTTATTTACACACTATTAGCCTGCATTGGTTTGTCCTCTACTGTGTTAACATGCTGCACCACTTAACATACGCCTCCTTAAGTTTCCCTAAAACCCCTGCACTGAATTATCCTGCCTATTTGATGGAGCGATGCAGTTGTAACAAACTGTCTTATTGAAATATATTAAGTGAGGTTTTGGTTTGGGAAAGGTTAACAGAACCTGAAATAAAAGCCCTCAGCAAGTTAGAGACTTGGCAGGCTGTGTCTTTTTTCTGAGGCCAGGCTGTTTAGATGAATTTTTTTAACAACTGGCTGCTTGTCTGGGTAAATTATTGTAATAAGTCGACATCCAGGGGAAGAAAGTGGTGAAATTAAACCAAAATGTCAATTAGAGTGTTATTTGGCATGCATGGGTTCTTGTTTTTGGAGACACCAGGAAGACCTGAATCCCAGTTAACGACTTGCAGCACGTGTTACCTCTATCTGTTGTGTGTTTTTTCATAAATGCACAAATGCAACATTAAGATAAGTGATTTCCAGGTGACTTGGAAAGGATCTGCTCCCATACTGTTGTTTTTTCCACATTGTGCACCTTATAGTTTCAACCACAAAAGATGCTGCACTAATCTATATGCTAATTGCAGTTTCCTTTATCTGCAGAACATATAAGATAATGCTCTGTGTTTATTTGCCACCAGGTAAATGGAGAGTAGAGGCACTGACTTCATATCCTGCATTTACACTTTGTCAATATTTGTGCGTTTCAGGTTGTCTAAACCGGGGAACAAGTATTGGTTATTGATCTCAGCATGTACAGACACCAGCAGCTATCATATACATGCTTATATATATCTGTTGCAGTGGCTTAGATGATACTAAATGCGATATGTATGGCTGTTAAATGTTTAAAGATTGCACATGGGAAAACTTTAATGGAATTGGTCGCTGTGTTTTAGGAAGCTGTCAAACCTTTTGGTGCACATTTTCTCTTTTTTCTGTTGCTGCAACATGAGCCTGGATTACTTTCCTCCTCTGGGATTATCTCGGTTATTGCAAACTCCATCTCCAGCCATGGTTGTCTTGGGAGGTCGACAGGCATTTCCAGTCAGTGCTGCACCGGAAAGCCTGTGAGAAAAAACCAAAGTCTTTTACAAGACAGTGCAGCAGCAGCTTTACTAACTGATTTAGGAGGTTGCTGTTGAGCAAGAAGTGATTCTGGATGTCATGATACTACAATTTCAATATTTGGTACCGATATCACTGAAATTCTTTGACTCTATAACAATTTTGTTACAAGGGCAAAAAAATAAACTAGTCTTCAAGACGTTTATTCGAAAAAAGAAACTGAGGATACAACCTTCAAGCAATAAAAAAACAACATTACTGATCCCTAAAATAACGCTGTGTCAAAAAAAATAAATTAAACAACTCATGATGGAGCTTTCAAATAACAAAAAATGACATTATGCATGATATATGAGAGAATTAAATCAAAGAATTCAAATCATAAATAGCCTCAGAGCAATTAATATATGAAAAAGATATTCCCATTACAAAAACAGTGAAATGTAGCCTTTATGTATTTTAAATTAATAATACTGTGTTATGAAGCTCACTCATTTAGCTTCCTTTTGAGGACTTTTATGTGATGTTGGTGTCTGCTGCTCAACATCCTCCTCCAGGTGTTTCACAGCATCTGAATGAGGAAAACTATAGAGGTTGCTGCACACACACTTCTCTAATGTCTGTAGATGCTATTGTCTCTCGTAGCCAGACCATTCTCTAATGCTGACAGTACTCTGTAGAATGGTGTGACTCGTCATTATCATTCTTCAAACGTGCAAAACAAAACAAAAATCTGTGCATTTCTTTAAATCAGTGACAACTGTCTGAGAACAGGTTGCACTGATGGCGTCTACTCAGAATATTGATGGGGTAATTTGATTTGGTGGAACAATTGCATGCAGGGAGGCAAACACTGCTAATAAAATAGATAATTCACAGAGAAAAACTAGCAGGGCAAGTTTTCAGCATGTTGATTGCTGCCCAGAGGTTGATTTTATAAATGGTGGGACATAGATAGTGGAAGGGGAGGACAAATGCTGGGGAAATGGCAGGCTTATACCTGCAATCTACATCTGGTGAGTCAGACTGTTGCTACATTAGCCTAAACAAGCTAATTTAGGTTTTTTGAACATTGTGTTGTGCACCTATCAGGATGTCTGTTTTTAAGCTTCTTCAATAAGTTTGAAATGTTTGCCCTGTCCTAAATGTGCCGCAGTTTGCATTCTATTTTCATGAATTTAGGAACTTTCTTTGTTGTACCATTTCAAGATATCGACTCTTAAACTGACGGTGGCTTTAGCGAAAACTTTAACTTGAATTTTTGACAAGTTATTGCTTTAATGAAGCTAAAGAGGTTTAAATCTCATCCCTTTTTTTCTAGTTTCAGGTATAGAAATGTAATTTTTGGGACAAAGGGCTGTATTTTGTCACCAAAATATAATTTTGGAAGGCATCATGAGAAGGGCTTTATTATCTAAGCTATTGGGACATAAACCATAAGTCACTTTAGCAAGGACAGAAAGCTTCTATAAAGCTAGCTTATACCAACTATCTACATTAGTGAGTCCAACTTATGCTAAGTTTGTCTAAACAAGCTAAGTTAGCCTCTGTGAACATGGTTTTGTGTACACATCTGGATGTCTTTGAGCATCTTCATGCCACCACTGGTATTCTATTTCTCAAGAATTTAGGGACATTCTTTAGAATACCATTTCAAGATATTAACTTGTAAATGAAGCTAAACAGGATTAAATCTCAACTTTTTTTTTCTCAAGACAGGTATAGGAACATATGTTTTTGGAAGAGAGCTGTATGTTGTCACCAAAATGCAATTTCAAAAGGCATCATGGACAGGGTTTTATTGTGTAAGCACTGGGACATTTATCCTGCATCACTTTAGGAAGGAGCAAAAGGTTCTATAAAGCTGTGTAAAATGGATGACCAATGGCATACTTAAACCAGAAAGGTACCTGTTGAGTTGGACTATTGTGGCATTAGCCTAAACAAGCTAAGTTGGTTATTGTGAACATTGTATTGTGTCCATATCTAGATGTTTTTGAGCTTCCTTGTGCCACCGTTTGTTTTTTATTTATTTCAGGAACTTTCTTCATAATACCATTTCAAGATATTCACTTTTTCTTAAATATTTTTGGGAGAAAGGAGTGTGTTTTGTCAACCAAATGCACTTTTAGAAGGCATAATAATATAGTAATAAATTGCCTTTGTTAACATTGTGTTGGTGTTTTAGGTGTTTCCTGCAATTCTTCCAAATTTGTCAGCATTTGCATTCTGACTTCTAGTCTACCATAACTTGTCTCTAGTCATTGATTCAAACATTAAACATCTTCATGCATGACTTTTGAGGTATTTTTTTCATTGGACCTTTTGCTGCACCCTTTTGGAGGAAACACAATCTCCAGTTGCCTACCTATTATTACTTTCAGTACCTCAGAGAATAAGTATTGTCACATTTCCAGAGTTTTGTTATCAATTTGGTACCGAAACATTAGTTCTTGTGATGTCCCTGTTAACACCAGGGACTCCAACAATGGAAAGAGTGGAATCACGACAGAGCACTTCTCTATTTCAGAAGCCAGAAATTGACATGATTGTGGAGCACTAATGCCAAAATGCACATAATTCCCTGCGCTGGTCCTCTTACAGTTCCAGGACTCGTAGATTGGGAGCAAACCTCCTGAGCCTCTCTGCCTGCTGCACATTTGCATTGGCACTCCAACTGATAAGACCCACCAGCCCCAACATGAAACTCCCGACACTGAGTCACTCATCAATTATACATGAGTCACTTTTGTGCTGTCTGAATGGAACATCTTCTTTCTTGGCTGGTTAATTCATTAAAACCAACTCTGCAGACACCATCGCTGCTCGACAGTTCGGGCATGGTAATTTCAGTTTGTTTATTCAACAGTGACATAAATGATTAATACGTTTTTTAGTTTTTTTTATTATACTGGTTCAGTTACGATGACCTAATTTTGCATAGTGTGGCAGTTCGAAGCCGAAGCAGACGAACAAAGATGCATCTCAGGAGGTCATCTTTGTTTCTAAACTTGTTCTTTTTACCTCGAAGCTCCGTGGAGGAGATTAGCAGACGTGTTTTGGCTAAAAGTATGAGTCGACAGAGTTGCTGAGAGGCGGCTAAGTCGATGAAATAATCAGGCACTGTTGTCAGTCACTGTTAGCCTATTACATTAGAGGCGCAACAACACCAGTAGGAGGAGGCCAGTCATGCATAGGCTTGACGCTGATCGGGTTTGATGGCTCTTTGAAAATGTTGTTACTCATTGTGTGTTAGTGTGCTATTTTGGAGGGTTTATTTTCCTCTCATGTTTGTTTTCGCCTCAAAATGTCCAGAACACTTTATGCTCGGGAGGCCGTGAAGCGGCGGGCAGCAGTGACGACTGTGTCATGAAAGGCCTTTTCATTAGGCCTCCGTTTGAAGCCCGGTCACTCTACACATCAGTGTGCTACACACATGCTGCCACGCTCACATCTAATCAATCCAATTTATGAACCTCCGAGGATGTATTGTATCTGTATGTCTGTTGTGTCGCTTTGAATTAAGTTGTGCGGTTTGATGCTACTTTACATGTTGTCCTTTGGGAGGTGCCATTCTATATTGTCTCCAGAGTTTAACCCCTTTTCTGGTTTTATGTTTCACATCTTCGCAAATTCAGAATGGGTTTGAATTCATCGTCTGCAAACTTTTGTGAAATAAATGGTTAGATAAGATGTGGTTTAATGTGGGAAAGGAAGACCGTCGCAGTTAAGACAACCTTATTTCCACATGGGGAACTTTTGCCTATCCCAGCAAAAATATTAGCAAGACAAGACAAACCAGACATAAGCCTTGTTTCTGTAGCATGTTTTCCTGCACATACACTGATCAGGCATAACATTATTACCACCTGCCCAATATTGTGTTGGTCCCCATTATGTGGTCAAAAATGCTCTGAACCATTGGGCATGGACAAGAGGACTTCTCAGGGTGTCCTATCGGGTCTGGCACCAGGACATTGGCAGTGGATCCTTTGGGTACTCTGGGTTGTACAGTGGGGCCTCTGTCAATCAAACTTGTTCCACTGCATCCTGTTGATGCTTGATCAGAATGGGGTCTAGGAAGTTTTGTCAAATCAACATCTTGGATGATTGTCATGTTCCTCAAGATGTTCCTGATTGTTGCATTTTCCTCTGGGGGTAAGCCAGTGACATTTGGGATTGCATTGCATGAGGAAGTTTGCATGATGGAATGAGCTTGTTTGCCTGTTCTGGGACAATGTTTATTTTTGGGTGTCTAAGTCTCATCAACACGGCCTTACATCAACAAGTGCAATGCAAAGTGTCAGATGCAGTGGCGCACGCCACCACTGGACTCTAGAGCAGTGGAGACGTGTTCTCTGGAGTGACCAATCACGCTTCTCTGTCTGGCAATCTGATGGACGAGTCTGGGTTTGGCGGTTGCCAAGAAAATGGTACTTGCTTGACTGTATTGTGCCAAGTGTAAAGTTTGGTGGAGGGGGGATTATGGTGTGGGCTTGTTTTTCAGGGGTTGGGCTTGGCCCCTTAGTTCCAGTGAAAGGAACTCTTAATGCTTCAGCATACCAAGACATTTTGGACAATTTCATGCTCCCAACTTTGTGGGAACAGTTTGGGGATGGC
>OMNN01102800.1:14903-35095 GCA_900302755.1 Chromis chromis
TTACTTTGTGACCAGAAAATAACCCTGTTTTACTGTATTTAAATTAGCTAAGATTAGCATTATTTACATATATTTGCTGTTATTTTTACAGTTTTTGAACATTACAGTGTTCCACCATTTATTAGTCTTTTTATTGGGTCTGTTGCTACCACATTTTCACTTCTTTCTTTTACAGATATATTTTTACAGTGTAGTATAGTTTTATTTTAGCTGGCTTATACACTACTAATGTAATGTGCTTCCAAAAGTTGGTATTTTATTTATCATTTGCCAATTCCCCTTGCCCCCTTTCTGTGTGTTAAACTAAACATAGCATAAAAGGCAATCTGTAAACAAAGAAGCACAGTGCAGTTATCTTGGAATTGTTTAATATCAGAAAATGTTTAACAGCATCTCAATGAAAACCAGGCTTTTGTTATCTTTGTGCTTATTGTAAAGGGATCTGTTGTTCCTTCTGTCTGGAATTTCCCAGGTCAACGGCGAGCTGAAGTACGAAGTGCTGTACTATAATACGAAGTGTTGTATTATAGTACAGCATCATATAATATGCTGCTGTTTCCATCAAGTAGATATTATTGTAATATAAAAACCTTCAGACTCTTTTTTTTATTTGAATGCAGAACATCACTATTTTAAAAACTCATCAGCAGACCCTAAAGCTACAGCCTAATGATACTAGTCATTAGGTAATGTGCTGCCTTTGGAAACACTTCAGGTTTCTGTTGTGGTGGTTCGGAAAACCATAAATGAAATAAGAGAGATAAGGAGATAAGGATTTAAAGAGAGCCTTCCTTCTTTTCCCTATCAGTACACAAAGGGTAGGTGTGATCATTGGGGTAATCACAAGAATGATGCCATCATGTAAAAATCTAAAAGTCTGAACAGGTCTCTACCTGCGATTGGAGGCACTTTTCAATTTCCTGGGGCATGGCGCTGGGAGCGTGTAAGCTGAAAAGCTGCTTTTGTTTTCCAGTGTCTTTTGCCTTAATCTGTCAAGCATGGGAGACTTTTATCCTCCAACAGGATTGTCTTTCACCTCTTTGTCCAGCTGCATCTGTCTCTCTGTGTAGTTGTCCTTCCAGATCAAAACGGCGTTATCACCAGTAGGATTATATCTATTCAAAACCTGCCGGGTTCATCTGATAACCAGTGGATTACACACCGGTCTGTATTGTAATAAGTCCTCGTATCCTAACAACAAAATAAAAGTGATTCCTGCATACGACTCGTGTAAGCTTTTCACTATTTTCCACCTCTTTGGTTATTATCTGATGAGCTAAAGTAACTAAAACTGCTTGATTAAAGGTTATTAAGAGATTTCAGTCATGGGTAAGGTTGGAGAAAGACTGCTTTTATGATGAAATAAATGAATAAAATGGATGGATGAGACAGAGCAGCCTGCAGTGCTGAATTCACACACTTTGTCCTCTGAGCCATCCACTTCGACCTCCTCCTTAATAGGTTTTGTCAGTGTGTAACAGTGCCACAAAACTTCTGTGTATACCGCTGAGAAAAGACATTTATTTGCATTTATTCATCAGGAAACACACGTCTCTCTGTGCCTTTGAATAAACAACCAACACAGTTTTTTTTTTCCTGTTGGGCACAGCCTCCTGATAGATGTAAGTGAATCTGGGTCAGAATACACCAGAGACAATGCAGCTACTGTCTGCATAACTAGCTAAATGTTGTTGTTGGGTTTTTTTTCTGCCTCATAATTAACTGGTGCATAGCAGCAGATATGATTAACAAACCTCCTCATTTGGGGAAACACAGTCAAGAGAACATTAATAACGGAGTTAAACTGAATTTATTTTTGTGTCAGCTTAGTTTACAGGATGTAAAACAGAATATTATTGCTCTTTATTTGCGTACTGCATTTGAATTTATAAGGAGTGACGGAGCAAATTGGCTCTGCTGGGCTTTGGGCTGAAATCGTGCTGCATTAAAACCAGACAGGAGGGTTTATTGGTGGGGGGTGTGCTGTTCACTGTCCATGAAGTCCAGTTTGAGTATCAGATTAATGTCTTAAAAGATTAATCAGGTGCCAAAACACTGCGGTTTCTAATAAGCACAGACAGGATATTAACACTCGGCAAAAAAGTGTATTTTATGTCACAATGATCACCTGAGATCACGAGGAAGTTGTACATTTCAAGGTGCGAATGCAGAACAAGTTTGCTTGCAGTTGTTTTTACTTTGCAGTGCATGTTGTTGTTGATACTGTTTTAATGCAACAGTTTATTATTGTCATTTAACAAACACACCATCAGTGCACATGTTGAACGAAATATCGTTGCCTTGGCTCACAATAAGAGGACACATAAATAAATGCACACATTCATACCTACAAATAGATCCATTAATTTTGAAAATGTAATGTTAGCTTCAAGAAGGTTGGTCAGAGATTTGTTGTCACTTTGTTAGTTGTGTCCTTCCCTCAGTTCATTTATATCATGTTTTTATATGTATTTTTTACTCTGGGACAAAATGTTCAAGGACTATTAAACCCCAAATCCAGATCTGATGTACATATGGTGCCATTTCCCGCCTAACTGTCCAAATTCTTTTAGCAGCACTTGTAGACCATGCGCACTAAATCCTACCACAGCATGATTTGTTTCTGTGCTTTTACATTCCTCTTCCTGTCTTAACTTTGAGCATTCTTTGGCATTCCCTGTTTCTTAAATCCACATTTTGGTTTTTATGGTTGTTGTAGGACAAGCACCTGGCACGACCTGCCTCTCAAACGGTGCCTATATTTTTCTCTTGTCTCCCCTCTGTTTGATTAAGAGTTTGCCTAATCCCTCAGCAGACCTCAGTTATAAGCTTTTTAGATACTGTTTTAATGCAACAGTGTCACCCAAACAGGCAGGACTGATCAGCATTGTGGTTCTAGATCTGCAGAAAAGAAGTAACAACCCAAGTTTAGGCTGCATTTAACTCACTGATTAAATCCAGCACCAGTGTACAGACAGGCCAGGCTTAGGTCAGGTTGGTGCAGGGCTCAGGAGAGTAAGGCTGAAGTCAACCAAAGAAAAACCTGAAATCGCAACTTTTCTTCAGCTAATTGGTGGGGGAAAAATCTGCACGTTATCTTGGCACAGTGCACTGAGAGCACTCTACTTGTTAGCACTATTAGCCTAAATGAATCATAAATAAACAAATAAATCTAGTATTTGCAGCATATAATATAATTCTTGAATGTAACAATTCCCATCAAGATGTAATGTTCTGTTTTAATACAAAAGGAAGCCTCACATCCATTTTGTCCAGCTTCTGGCAAATGATGCAGCTGTTGCTGAATTCGCCCGTTGTTATAAGTTAATTATTAGACCACACATATTGACACACGCTAATTCTGTTGTTCACACTCAAAACCATAAGCATTTAACACGAAAGCTGGCGGAAAATACTAATGCAGACAAGCTAGTTTACCATTTTTAGATGATATGTGTAGGAGCCGAAATGCATGTAGCTCTTTAAGACCAACAGGAGCGCCGTTGATCCCATTTGTGTATCTATTTTTCAATGCGGTAGAATTGCAACCAAATAAGATAGAGCGATAATTCTTTTTGCATATAAAACCCGAGGAGTTACACTTTCATATGACACATCCAGCGTGTCCCAGAGCGCTGTTTCCTTCCACTAATGTGTTTGCAGAAATCCAGCATAAAGCGCACACAACAAAAACATTATAATCTAGACCGCGGGTGTCACAGTGCTAAGTTCCCACATCGGAATACACTTCATCACATTGTGAGCATGAACTATCGCATGGTTCCAGACCCTCACCACACACTCCCTACACTCTCCCACACCCACATATATATGGAACCGCAAAACCCTATCACAGCTCTATTGGTGCTATTGAAGTGACATCATTTCTGTCTTTTTGTTGTGCGTCAGTTCAACTTTATCAAGTGGTCCTGTGAATTCTTTCTTTGATGTGGATTGCAAAGGGAGGAATTTTCAGAGCATCAAGCTGACGGCTTGGGTTAATTGTTGAGCTGTGATAGGCAAACAGCAATTCTTAAAGTTTATCCATTTAAAGAAAAAGCATCCATACCAACAACTTCTTTGAGTGGGTGTCACTAAGTTTGTGGCTGACTCAGAGTCAACATTAAATACGTCAGACCAAGCAGTCTCCATCTGGTTTGGAGAGTGGAATTTTGTGAAAACACAGTGGTGTTCACGGGTAGTCTGTTCCTCCTGCTATCAAACATAATGAATTAATTTTGGAAGGCCATTCATGTAGCCATTTTCTACTTATGAAAGTAACGCTAGCAATTGTCTGACCGATGAGAATTTGGTGAATCTGGAGACTACAGCACACTTCTGACAGAGGTCTGTCACCAGCCTGCTGTGAGAATGTTGACACCTATTTTCAAGCACTGTTAACTGTGTCTAGAGTGAACTCTGTTCCAATAAAACCTGCTTGATATTTGCAAGACACCCTGCCGAATGTGTCACTTTTTGACAAGTGAATTTTCAACATTGGTGTGTAACTAATTATTCCGCTGCCGTTTTTTAATTTATTGCAATGAAATATGAAAGTTTCAGTTTCTATTAAATGCAGTCTCTTTCTCTTTTGCTGTCTTTCTCTTCTGCATTCTTTTCTATCTCTCCAGTGAGTTTCTGGTTGATTTTACTTTGTAGAGCTTCAACCTCATCACAAGTGGGCAGATGCTTATTTGTGTGTCGAAGTCTGAGATCTCCTGATTCAGAACATTCATGGTTTCTGATCCGTGAACAAACTGCATCTTGTAATTTGCTTCCCCGTGACATTAGCTCCTCTTCCAGCACGCCTACTGTTCCAGCGTTAACATGTAAATTACGTTTGTGAAATGGGACATGGCTTTAGACGAATTGCATCCGAGTGAGCGAGAGGCTTTAGGATACTCTTCATGCTGCAGTGCTTAAGCCCATGTATATCCACCTTGAGCCTGAGCTCAACACTTGCAATGAATCACTATAAAAAGAGCCAATTATTTATAGTCAGTTCCCTGACAGGGCTGGTCGTACTTATCTTTCAGGGTGCAGTCCCCAGGCCTTCCACATCGCATTTTCAGCATTGTCAGGGCTCCCATCAGCCCTATCTTTCATCGCTGCACCAGGCTGTCATTTCTCTAAATATCAATGATAGTTTTTATGTGTGGCAATAATTTATCAAGCACAGAGATGTACCAAAGCTTTTCTCCTTCTGCTGCCTGGAAGAAAACAGCAAGAAGTTTTGAATTATAGAACTCTTTTTTCTTCTAAAGCTTCCATTCCTTCATCACATGCTTTTTAAAGCACTTTAGAAGTCCACTTTTTTGTTTATTAAGAGTCCTGTAATATATTCACTTTGTTCAAGAGACTAATAGCAGAGTAATATAACTTTGCAATGCTATAGCACAGTATTATTGTCCAATTAATGCAGATTAATTGATCTGACCTTCATTGGTGGCCTCTTTAAGCTGAGATAGTGAAATGAACTTGGTGACTAATGATTTTCCCGCCTCTCCCTCCTCTGTCACGACTGTAATAGTAAATTCTATGAGCAGTAAGCTGTAATTAGTATGGAGGAGGAGACCTGAGGATGTGGTATTGATTTCTTGTTTGCTTGGTGAAAATGTCAGAGAAACACAGGGGACATGGAAACATGAAACCAGACTGATCGGTCCAGGAACGTGTCTGATTTGTTTGGTGCATTGCAATTTTAAAAATACATAAATTCATAATTTGATACAAAATATACATGATCATGTAATGGCAGTAACCTTTATGTAGACTTGGTTAAATATAGATATGTCTTGAGACTGGATTCAGAAATGTCAATGTAAGACATGAGTGATGGTGTGAACCTTTTCAAAGGGTAATTGGGCAGCAACTCTTAGGGACCTGAAGCAGCAGTTCAGGGTGTGTAGGTCAGAGATGCAACACTCTTAAATATTATTAAAGGAAATACATTTTCTTCTTTCTTGCCGTGAGCTGGATGAGAAGATTATGTCATGTCTGTGCAGTAAATATGTACCTTCAGCTATTTATAAGACTGGAACCAGCGGGAACCAGCTGTCCTGACTGGGTTCAAAGTAGGTCTCGACTCTTTATCTGTTTAGCCAAATATTGAATCCGCTATCCAGGATTTTTCTGATTATTGTAATAATTTTTTTATTGATTTCTCAACAATTCTACAGTTTCATTTAGCAGACGCTTTTATCCAAAGTGACATACATAGGTAGGTAGGCGGGGCAGCATTAAGGACCTTGCCTAAGGGTCGTCAGGAGGAGTTCCACTCTGAAATCAGTTGTTAGGATTGTGCCTTAGTGATTTTTATTAAATTTTTAACGAAAAGTGTGTTATACTCTGAGGGTTGTGGCTTTGACAGAAGTGAGCATTAGGCACAGATAGTCATTTGCATTATGGGAAATGTAGGATATAGCTTTTTTGTAGCTTGACCCATAGTAAGGATTACAAATATGCCTCATTCTTTGCTACTTCAAATTTGTTCCTTCTTTCTTAAAGCTGGTGTACGCAGACATCTGGAAAAGGCTAAACAGCAACAAAAATAAAATTAATTTAAAAATGCAGCTCTCTTCCTGTGGCTCTCCTCTTTTCCCTTCTGTCCTAAGTCCCTCCCACAGGACAAGCATGGACATATGCACACACTTCATATGCACATACAAAACAAGCTTGACCGAAACTTGAACATAATCATATATCTGAATTAGCCACAGCTACAGCTGTGAGGCTTTGGCTACGGTTAGAGCTTTTAAACTAAAAGTATTAGCAACATCCAACAGAGCCACTTCCTCAGCCTGCTTGGTAAATCTACATACACAGGGGGCATAACCATGCATTCTTTGGCCCCTCCCATCTGTCTGATATCATATCCTATTCATTTTCAATGTATTTCCATTTGCTAAGGAAACCATAAGTGTTTGATACCATCCTCCAAATCATACAATTGGAACACAGAGAACACAACAGTTGTGAGCGCTGTGCCAATGGTTTAGGTTCATCCCGTGGGTACTGGGGGGTGTCACTGATTCCCTACCCTTATACGTTTTTATATAATATGGCCTCCACAACCTCACCAACCACTTCAGCATATTTAGGTATTACAGGACAATAATGCTACAGCATACCTATCCAGGAGAGGAACTGGAAGCTCAGAATACAGTAGTGACTGGATGTAACTTCAGTTCTATAAGTATGCTTCCCTGTATTGACACATTTTACTGCATGTACAGACAGACTTTTTTTTAACCTCTCTTATTAGTAATTCTGTCCTCATTTTTGGTGTTGCTTTGCGGTGTAAGCAGTTGCTGCCAATGCTGAAAGAGCAACTTCTTCTGCAGGATTTTCCACCAGTGAATCAGCCTTCCATCAATTGAAGGGGCAACTGCATTTGTAGAGCAGCCAGTAAGATTGGCACCCTCTCCCTGACTGTCTGAGAGGACTTGTGATTGGGCAGAGTCTTTAATGAGGGGTAGATTTTCTGAAGCCTGAAAATAGAGCCAAGAGGATATGCAGAAATCTGTACTGAAAGGTTATTATGGAATGGAATGCCCAATAAAAACAGAAAGAAGTACTGCCTACCCCAGCTTTAATCTGCCGGAGTCCTGCTTTAACTGTTCATATAAGTGATGCTTATTAGTTTCTTGGCAAACATTATCTTTCTCATCAATTAAAAAGTAATATTGTTCATCCTGAAATGCCAGGAAAACAAACATGACCTTCATGTCACTGCTTTGGAGAAGTCAGCTGTTGCTGGTGCACAGCCAGTTTGCCTGTTCACTGGATGTTGATACAGCTGGTTGTAGTTTTTCCAGGAGATCAGGAGGACTTTTGCCCTCTGGAGCTTATCTTCTGTAGGTTGGCAGGTCTTAACGTAATATAGCCCTCCCTTCCGAACATGTTCTCCGTCTCTCCCGTGGTGACTGTTTCAAAGGCTGCTGTAATTGCTTTAAATCGTCCAATTTCATGAGATGTTATATCCCATCTGGGAACCACACTCTCTCTGTGTGTGCTGAAGTGCTTTGGCCCAGGTAATGATTCAGCAAAATCAGATTACTGCTGAGTAGATTGCCAGTGATTGTCATAATAGGAAATGCATGTAGAAATCAGAATTACACTCTGCATAAACAATACTGCTTTCAAATTGATTGCTTTTTAACAACTCCTACACTTTCAAATGTAACCCTTTGAGCACAACAATACCACATCAATTCTTAAAACGGCATAATGTTGTCTGTCACATCCTCAAACACTACGCTCACTTGTTTGAATGCCGCAAAATGGTGACAGTCGGCCATAATTGCAGGTTGTGGCCCGACCTAAATTCTAAGTTGGAGCGAGGGTTGTGTATATTACAACTGCAGCGGGTGAATAAGTGGATCTACATGGGTGTTGGTGGGTGACAAGGGTTAGCAATGTGGCCTGAGATATGTTTAGGCTCTTAACAACTTGTTGGACAGCTGATTGACTTTACAGTGAAATGCCTCATACGTGTGCGGTAAAGCCTCGAGGTGCTTTTCAGTCTAGGTGGTCCTTCTGGGGCTGAAGCAGAGGGAATTATGTTTTTGCAGTCTGTTAAAAATAATAATATCAAATTATATTTTGAAGTAATTTGTAATTTAGAAGGTGTAGCCCATAAAAGCTTTATGTGCTGTGGATTTCTGTTACTTGATCATAAATGCTGTGATTGAGTTGGACCACATATTATGGAGTTCCCCGGTCCACTGTCAAGACTTGTGATCTTTATTTTGGATCACAAATCAATTAAAAACAGGCTTAAAACACAGAACAATGGGTCATACAATGAATGTACAGTTGTCTTCTTTAGTACAAACATGCCAAGAGGCTCATGTTCTGAAGGGGAAAAAACAGTAGAGGTTTAGTAGCATTCCATCACTCACAGTGCTGGAGTCTTTACTGTGCATGCCTGCCAGATCTCAGTAAAAGGTATGATGTTTCTTAAAATGTCATCTAGAATTAAACTCATAGGGTGCAAAGCAGATGCATATATTGGCTGGAAGCAGCATCAGAAAAGATGAGGTCTTGCTAAGCTTTCGAGTGCAGACAAAGTAAGGCAATCTGACTTTATTTGTATACTAGTAGAAGGTAGCATAAAGTGCTTTACAGAACAAAAGGAAATGAATGGAAAAACAATGGATGATGCCTCACTGTAGGTTTTTGTTCTGACTTTTGGGTCTTTGGGTCTAATCAAGAAGACCTGAGGGTTCTAGAGGGTTAATATAATTAAAGCAAACTTTACTAACAATAGGACTGAGAACATTAAGAGCTTCATAAACTTTCTTAAAATAAAGTCATTTCTGAAGCAGACATGGTCGTCTTCTGGTCTTAGTCAACAGATATGCAGCTGAGTTTTGAAGCAGTTGTAATTGAGGTATATTCTTCTTGGGGAAACCAGATAGCAGAACATTACAATAGTGAATCCTGCAGGTAATAAAAGCAAGCTGTAGTGCTTCTGTATTGATCCGAGAGAGAAACAATCGCACTCTCGCAGTGCTTTTTTTAAATCATAAAATGTATTTTTAGTTATGTTTCAAATTGGATACTCGAAAATTAAGATGTCAGTCAAAGATGACTCTGAGGTTGTTCACTTGTTGCCTATAGTTTTGCATTGAGTTTCTCTCTGAATTTCAGTACCAATGACCAAGACTTCAGTTTTGCCCTGAGCTGCAAAAAACTATCTACCACCCATAACTTAATACCTAAAATACAGTTTAAAAGGCCGTGGATTGACCTTGGGTCATCAGGAGACAGCGATATATAGCCGACTGTCATCAGCATAGCTATGGAAATTGATACTGTCCCTCCTGATGACATTTCCAAGTGGCAGCATGTAAAGGTTAAAAAGTATAGGACCTAATATTGAACCCTGAGTGACACCATCATTCATTTTATCGCTTTTTGATTAACCTTCATCCAGGCTTACAAAAAAACAACCAATAATAGGGTACAATTTGAACCAATTAGAAATAATACCAGAGAGGCCAATCGCATTGTGAAGTCTGTGTGAAAGAATCAAATGGTCTACAGTATCAAAGGCTGCACTGCACAAAGCAGTACTAAGACAGGATTTTTTTTATAACCATACTGGACCTGAGGTTTGTTTACAATGTAGTCATGTCTCTGTACTATGACTTGTCCAAAAACCTGATTGGTGTTGATGACAGTTCATAAAATCATTTATTAGACTCATAAGATTTGGGGGTATTTAAGACTCTTTTTTAAATTGGATCATGGTCTGTTGCATCAAAACTGGAATTTCTTATTTAGGTTCCTATGTGACAGACTCAACATGTCCAGTAGGGAAATGACTTATTCAGTAAAAAGAAGGGTGCATTCTTTTAACACAATGTGAGTCTGTGCTGCCCGTTACCCACTGGCCGCAATGTCCAGTCAATGTTCCCAAACAGACGCGTCTCACATTGAGCCAGCGCACTGAAATGTGGAAATGTCTGCCTGTAGCTGGTGACTCATGGCGACCATTTACCCCAGATGATCTCACCAAATGGGTAAAATGCTGCTGCAGAGACGGGGCCAAAAGAGACAGAGCTTGTGACAGTGAGTGAGGGAAGCTGACATTAAATGAAAAGATCTTGGGTGCGTTCTTACTGTCAGCTCACGGCCTTCATACATCAAGCGTCCTCACCACTCTGGATTTCAGTTGTTTACCGCACATTGTGGAAAGTAAGTACATTTGAACCAGAAAGGCAACAAATCCAAATGCTGGCATGGTAATTTACAGTCTGCTAGCTTTAAAATGAGATCCATATGAATAGCATTAAATACCAACATTTAGCATTTTTTTGTAAACACACTTGGAAATTAAAGCAAAGCCACTTGGGTTTGCCAAAAGAAACAGGATCTGACAGAAAAACCTTGTAATTGCTGCGGTGTTTAGACATTTTTCGCTCAGGATTCACTTAATCAGCCGTACCAGTTCCTCACCAACAACTCCCTCAGGTTTACACAGCTTGAAGTGTGTTGTGCAGTATGTCAGTCTTTATTTACCTGGGCTAAATTACAGCGCTAAGTACAGACTAGGAGCCCCATATTTAATCTAATTCTCCCTCTTGTTTCCAAACCTTTCACTGATGTGGCTTGGTGTTTACGGGGAAAGGAGGGGTGAGCTCTGCACACAGAATCATTTCATCATAATTTCATATCTACTGTATAAGGAGAGAGGGGGATTGAAGGGGAAGAAAAGAACTGGCACAGTTTCAGATCAGAGCTGGAAGGACAGAGGGCTGAAGAGAAACAGGGAGGAAGAGGCAGGGACAGAGGATAAAAGCTGGATTCAGTAACGAGAGATGGAAAACAAGAGTGAGAATGTGAAAGGATGTGGAAGAAGTGGCAATGAGGGAAGCCCAGAGGACTGTTTGGGACATGTTATCAGTGGCAAATACTGTATATCGCAAAAGATTTGGTCTAATCCCAGCACTGGAAGCAATGTCAAAATGGAATTTACTTTGGAATGACACAAGTTTTGGCTCTGCTTGTTGTTGTTAATGAGTTTTGTGAGTCATGGTCAAAGATAATTTTGTGCATCTTATTAAAATAATGAGAAAAAGAAGGGTAAAAGTAAAGGACATGCGCCATGTTACCGGCACAGGATATTAATAAGGTTCTGTTACATTTTGTCCTCCACATGTTAACTTTGTAACCATCAAAATTAGGTCAGCTGGCGGTCTGTGAGCTCCTTGCAAAGGAAGACGCTTGCAGCTTTTGTTGTGATGCCTTTAGAGGTTTCTGCAGCTCACACAGCTGTTGATGACTTATTGAACAAAGTATGCAACTGTTACTGATGGAAGGGAGGAGCTGCAGCAAACAAACTGCAGCGGATCTGCCAAGAAATAATCCACCGTTTGGCACTGATGACGGTTCAAGAACGCTCTCACGACTCTAGTGAAAAAGTTTTTCATTGGTTGATGCGGTTTTTGGTGTTCTGCACAATGTCACAATGACATGGGTGGAAATACTGCCCTCATACTTCCCTCATTAGGAAAATAAAACAGATCACTGTAAGTATGAGAAACAACATTTGCAATTGATTTTTTACTTGATGTCTTTCAAAATTTGGGGTTGTAATAAATAACGTGGTATTTTATGATTTGCTTTGTCCTTTAAAAAAGCATATGTAGTAGAAGCACCCAAGACTCTATCTATAATGCTGTTTATACACACAGTGAAATAAATCAGAGGCCGTTTGTAAGACATTTATGTGCCAGGAAACGTGACTCACATGCAGCTGCCTCCCAGCCCATCTCATTAAGTCCATGTCCAACCCGACCCAATAAAAGTATCGCAGCAAATTCGATTCACAAGAAGAATTTAAATGATAACCAGAAAGTTAAATGCAGTCCTAAACAGCAGATCCTAATGTAATTGTAAACCATGATTGTAATGTGGGCTTTACTCTATGATTTACTTTAATACTTATTTCTTTGTTGAAAGATCAAGAAAACCTGACTTATTTCTCACAATCTGGAGTAAGCATCACCATTATTACAGTGTACACCAGGGCTGCTGAAAGATTCTGGATTCTGATTGGTTGTCAGGTGTGGCTTAACCTTTAGGACAGAGAGCTTCTGCAGCTTCAATATAGAGATAGCATTGAGCTTGGAGCTAGGGTCACCTACAACACTAACAAACGTTAACTCCACACAAATGTCATTTTAAATGCGTATCATGTCTGAGTGAATCTAGTGGGAAATGGTAGAAAGAACGATGGATTAACCACAACGAAAGTGGCAATGTGAGTGTGAGGTCCAGCTGAAATAGTGGAAATGAATGGGTCTGGAGAAGGAACAGGTAAAAGTGAGGGAGTGAGAGATACAGTATATATGTGAAGGAGCTTTGTACATGTCTTTTGGACAGTTTTAGTGATACCATGTAGCAGAAGGCATCACTGTTCTCTTCTTCATGAAACTGACAGTAATGAGTGAATAATGTCTTGTCAGGATTATAACTGGTGAAGTCCTTTTTGTTTGGCTAAAAGTTGCCTTTAAATGCAAATGACAGAAACTCTGAGGCTCAGAAACTATATTTTATGATGCTTAAACTTGGAAAGGAAGATCAAGACCAGTGATATCTGTGAACTAATGTCAGTCAAGTCATATTACATATGGCATTTGTTGGAAAATGGCCATTCTATAAGCAGTTCTACAAACCGTCCATGTTTGTATATTCCATGACGTTGATGGATTCCACAGAGGTCAGCATGGTTGTTGGCTCCTGTTTCATCCATTATAGCTCCCCTTTCAAGTGCAATTATTAGTTTTTTGCCTTCTGCTCTTCTTGTTTCTTGTTTGCAGAGTTTCCTGATGGGGTCTTAGAGCCTAATGGCAGTCGCTGTTATGGATATGAATCCTAATCAGTACTTTAAAGTTATGAAAAATCTTGTATTATCCTATTAATATTAAATCAACACAGTCAAACCCAGACAGTCAGTCTTAAGTGAGTTTCACAGATACAGGCTTCTCATGACAGAGCCATGTGACCCCTCGTTTGCCGGTGACCTCGCTAAACGGCATCAGAATGCTGCCCTGACCTCATCACCTCTCTTTGTGTGTGTGTGTCTCCATCGCTTACAAAAATGTAGACTGAAGTAAACTTCAAGAGTTTCATTTAGCAGTAAAGAGAAAGTGATAAATTGTGTGTGTCCCCCGGGGCCTAAAAGTGATGTCACCGCAGGGAAGGGGCCCCTGTTAGGCTCCTCTCTGTGCTCACTTATCTTTCCAGTCTAAACCATTAGCCACTACTGGCTGCTGTCCAGTACAGTCACTGCAATTTACATTTTGAAATAAGAAGTCTTCTTTAAGTAATGACAGTACCATGTGGATATCTACCCAAGCTGCTATCCCTCTACCGGCCACTAGGCGCTGCAGGAACTCGGGACAGGAACTTGCAAATGTCTACAGGAGCAACCTCCTAATCGGATCTTTCAGACATCTTCAACCACGATGTTAGCTCAGATTGCACCAAAAGAACAACAAAATAGTAGCTGCAGGACGTAAATCCAGTTCTATGAGCACATAGGCAATAGAACGAGGGTTTGTTATGTTAGCTTATATTACAAGTTTTACTTTGATGAATGTTATAGAGAGAGGACTGCTACTTTAAAAGAGCAGAAACTATGGCACTTATCCCCAGCGACCCTGGCAGAGGCTCTACAGGAGCAGTTCTTGCAGTCAGGACACCCATAAAGGTTCAGGTCACCTTAAAACGGCCTGGAAGTTCATGCAGTGGAAAACAGATGTTTCTAGCTAAAGGTTTTCTCTGTAACATTCAGTAAACCTTTGTTGAAAATGACACTGGTGGCTGATAAGTGAACTGCAGTCAGTAATCTGCTTCTCCTGTAGCGCTCCATAGGTAGGCACAAGCGAGCATCCTAGCATTCACCCAAATGTCAGTCTGTAGTTTGACTAACGTTAGGTCCTTTCCCTCCTCGGTCCCTCCATGAATCAAATGCCCTACAGATGTTGACCCTAGTTTCCCCCAACCTCATTTACATTCTCGTAAAAAAAATATTCTGTCTTTTGTGCTTACGTGGAGTTTATGTTGGAGTCGGGGTTGTGCTGGGAACTGGTCGTTTGTTGAGGTTAGCCAGACTCCATTTCTAAGCTAACATTAGCTACAGTTGGCTTTGTAGTGGAGCAGAAGAGAGGCATGAAGGCCATGAACGTGGTGGCAAGCATAAACATCACATCCTTTGGGTTTTCCCAGAAAATCAAGCCCTTTACACAGAAATCAGTCTGCAGGCTGGTCAGGGACGGTCTCATTGTACATAGTAGCTTTGAGTAATGATAGACAACTCTGGAAGGTACTTGGAGAACATTTGATACAGTTCACCTGAAATGAAGTCATGGTTTCCTTTACAGAGATGATACTGGGATGACGCCGTATCAAGCGTATCTTAAAATGTTGTGTCTTGATTTGTTGGCCAAACCACTGCTGTCAGAGCTGTGGTTTTTTTCTTTATAGATTCAGTCTCTGATTCCCAAAAAAACCCTCACCATAATGTTTTTTTAAGGACTGTAATCATTTGTAAAATTGCATTTCTGTTAATACAATCATGTCACATAACTTTCTAACGAGGGCCTTCCAGCAGTGTTTTGGATGGGTCGTAATGCAATTTTCTGCATTGAGAAACCTTTGCAGAGTGCTGTGGCATGAAGCCCACCCTAACTACTTCCAGTTATTCTTTCATTTCTCTTCAACTTTTCATATAGAGTTCATCTTATAACAGTTAAATGAATGATAAAGGGGGTTAAGCGATGACAGGACTAGAGGAGTGGATCTGTGGTTTATACTAAAAAGTGTGTGCGTTAAAGCTTGTTTAAGGGGGGGTGGTGCCAACTAATGATTGCTTATAGTGTTGTCATACACACTAAGGACATCAGTGAAATGTCACAAATATAGATGAGTTCAGTATTGTTGAAACTATGCAGTCCAGTTCAAATTGTAAATATTTATGGGAGGACATGCTTCACCCATTGGGCTGCACATTGAACACAGTGCCTGCTGGTTTCATGGCCAAGCAGCTGCTTTATTTCTCAGAGCTGTTAGAACAACAAAATGGAGTCAGAGACAAAAAAAAAAACGTAAAATAAGAATGAAAAGAAAAAGGGGGGCGGGCAGGAGTGTGCATGCAAAGTCCGTAAAGATACCGCGTGCTTTGATAGGGATAAGGAGAAAGAACGGGAGATTGGAGAGCTTGACGTGGGATATGAGAAAACACAGGCTAATGCGAAAGAAAAAGTGGGATTTAAAAAGCAGCCTGCGGCAGCCATTTGGTTTGAGGAGAGGATGCAGCGTCCTTAAAGTGCTGTAGCGCTGAGGTCAGACAAAATGTGGAGGCAATAAATCTGTGCTGCCTTTGGGGTGGCTCCTCACCACAAATATAGGATGCCTCATAAAACAACTCGGAGTTCTTCCCCACCTGAAGAATGATAATGGCTGAGCATGTGTGTTCCATCATTTAGCTTTTACAAGACGGCATGTAAGTTGTTAGAAACGTTTCAAAAGTCCTCGTTACTCTTTAAATTGTGACCAAATGTTGCACTTATAGCGGTAACTTTGTGCACAATAGCTTTAACTGCAACTTTGTGCATGATAGTGTCGTCTGAAACAATGCCTTTTATTAATCCAACCATCTACGTTTGTGCTCATGTGCTCACATATTTAAACTGGTGCAAAGACGTGAGACAGAAGAAGACAAACACTTCATGCCAGCACCACAGACTACACTTGAAAATGCAAACAGATGTGTTGAGCTCTGCTGTGAGCAGGAGACAGCACTCTTAAAAGTGCAGAGCATGGATTTTGAGATTTAAAGGGTTGGTTAACCCAAAAACCATATTTTCTGACTGATCCCTACAGTGGTATCCAACCATGCAGATAACATCAAATTGACTTATAAAGTTTGAGTTTTACGCCACAATCCCAGCAACAGACAAGTAAACTTTGGAGAGAGACATGTTAGCAATTTAACAAAAACATTTTTCCAGTGTTCTTGCCACCCTGATTAGGAGTAAGTAGTTCCAAAATGTTGACACTAGCAAGGTTTCCATCCAAATGCAGGGCAGATTCTTAACAAATGTTGAGAATATATGTGAAAGAAAGCAAGATTTAATGCTTGTTTCCATACACTACTGATATGTGAGCATCAGGAGCCGGTTGGTCGAGATAAACAGCTGGTGGTGCTAATTTTCCTGTCAGGTGCCATTAAAGCATCGCAGTGGAAGAGGCACAAGTTTCTCACAGATGGGATGTTTGCCACAAGGTCACATGCTTCATATACATCATGATTTATTGGCGAAGTCTGGTTCTGCTGCACTGTGTCGCACGTTCTTGTCAGTACACTACCATTTTTACCTTTTCCAAGAAGAGCAAAAATGTTTTTGTTATATATATTTTTTTAAATCTTGAATTTCTGGCATGTCCTCTCAATACTTTTATGTGTAAAATCGATTGATGCAGAACAGCTCTGTCTCCCTAAAAGTTATGTTCTTATACAACTAAACAGCAGTCTCATGCAAGTATTGATAGAGATGGAAGACTGTGATGACGTAGGAAACACGTCCAGTTTGTAGTAGCCACAAAGTCCATGTAAGGAGGTAGGAGGGGAGGACGGCAGTATAAGCCCACAACAGGACCTTCACTTAGGATTCACTTGTTCATATCGCTTCTTGGTTAGGGTTAGGCAATTATTCTTAGACTTCAGTTTCGTTTTCACTCACAAATATTACACCTTGGTTGATACTTTCACAAAGATAAGTACTTCTTAGAAGCTTGGTTATTTTTAAACACTAAAACTACTTGGTTAGGTTAGAAAATATCATGGTTTGGGTTCAAATATGACCCTTTCACTACATGTTAAAGCTTGTCTTCTACTTTGTGGGTTACCAAGGTGCTAATGATTGGTTGGCTGAGAAGGAATGACAGCAAAGCTATAAACTAAGTGGCAAAAATGTGCTAATTTGCAATATATTTGTGATATGTCAAACAAAAAAAGTATGTTTCCCTAAAATGTAATTTAGAATGCAGTTTAGCTGTATAGGAACAGGAGATCTTGCCGATGCAGACCCAACTGCAAAATCAGATTCATTTACATTGTATTTTGGTGGAAGCAGAAAAAGACATATCAGAACCGTAGGAACTCTCACTGATCTAAAAATATCTGCATGGCTCAGAACCACAAGGGTGGATGAGACGATGTCTTTTCTTATTATTTTTGTGACTGACTATTTTCTTTAACAAACTATGACTAGTACTCCCCTCAGACATCCACTGACTGCCTCATACAGAAGAACAGTCTCACCATTTTCCCCAAACCCTAAATCCTCCGTGTGAGACATCACTTGGCATTCAGCTAACTTTAGTGCACAAAAAGTTGTTTTACAGTGAATAACATAATCCATATTGAAACAGAGCTGAGATATGTTACCAATTTATCACTGTTGGCCAGCACAGCGGTCATCCATCAAGTCAGCAGAAGGAGGCTAGATCATCCAGGAAAAGACTCGCCCTGCGCTCTCTGCCTGATTAAAACCTTTTAATCACAGGTTCATTCGACAATAATATCATTGTTTGGAGGTTTTCACAATCAGTGTTTTTCCCCCAAGCTGGTTGTAGCTAAATTGGTCGGCCGGTTGTGCCAAACCTCACAGTGGAACAAAGCTAACAATGTGGAAGAAGTGCACTGAGAAGATAAGCCCAGTAATGCTGGGATCATTTCACTCTGGTTCCATCTGTAGTATCTCGCTGAACCATTTCCATTGCATTTCACTGACATTTGGTTTTTAAACACAAAGGCCTGAAACACTAGTCTTCATTGTATTTCTCTGTCAGCATATTGTGCTGGACACAACGTTCCTCAACGTTTCTCTGTGTACAGAATCCACAGTTTATTCTTTCACATCTGGCTGTGCGTTCAGTTGATGTAAAACACCAGGGAGCTCTGACCCCTTGTATAAGTTAACGGTCTGCTCCGGTAAACTGGAATGTTTGACGTCACCCATTTTCCGTTGCTGCATGGCTGCTTTTACGAGGATCCAGCCAAATGTAATATTGTTTAGACGTATTAACACAGTTGAAGTTTGGTGGAATCCCAAATGTGTCTGCGGTGATTAGAGAGTGATGCCTCTTAAAGGTGGAGTCTGCGATTCCACGGAGATTGTGTATATTTAGTTCGTTAGCATGTGGCAGATTTACCGTCCATCTTGATCCCACTGCCTGCTTTCCACCACATCTTGCTTCTTTGCCCATTTTACTGTGGATGAGCGTGAACGTGCTTAATTGTGCACAGGAATACTGTTGTGTGGATCGATCCGAGCAACCGAACTTTGTCTGTTTCCCATTTACAGAGCCAAGCCTGTGTATGAACACCCGATTTTAAATTCAGCACATCCACAACTAGCAGGTCATGAGGAGATATTCACTTGATTTTAATAATAAAGTGTATTGAATTGGAATTGCACAGTCCACCTTTAATATACTTAATTTGATTGCAAAGATAGTGGAGCATGTAGCATAGAGAGTCTTTGCGTGTGCTGTAACTACTGACAAGAGGAAATGTCATAGGATATGGTATAACTGACTGCCTATAAGGCTGATATATCGACTTATCCAGTAGGTTAATGTACAATACTGCAAAAACTTACACTAGTATTTTCTATTAGTTACATCTCATAGAGCAAAGCCAAGGCTGAACAGGTGGTGCAGCACTTTTATGTCTGCAGTGTGTCAGTGTGTTTTATTTAGCTTGATCAATGCTCAACTGGAATCATCCTGAGAGGATACGAAAACCACATGTTTGACAGCGAACCAGGACTCCGCGTGAGATTTGGTTTCGACTCAAACGGCTACACCTGGGAAAGTTAAAGGAACTGTTTTTGTTGTGAATTTTGAACAATTTAATTTGAAGGCCAGTCTGTTTGAGTGTGTTCTATAAATCTGTTCTTACTGTTTGAGTAGCAGTCGAAGTCAAGTTGGCTGCTCTCAGAATGTCTGAGGGATGGAACTGCTGAAACTCATCAACACATTAAGGCCTTGTCCACACTAATATATGTACATTTTTCTAGACGGATATTTAAAGAACATCTGTTCACACGACCACTGTTTTACAAAATATCTCCATACACACAAGAACACAAAACAGACTGCCAACACTCTTAGAAGCATGCAGTCTAGATCAGTGATGCATCTAATACCAGGCTGTCCGTTTATCATTTCTTCACACTTTAAACTGCAGATGCTGTGTAAGAAACATTGGGCACAGCAGATGCAGAGGTGAAGTGATGCAGCAATGCCAAGTGAAGTTGTAACTGCTAGTGCTAACCAGAACTATTAAAAGAATCTTCTACATCCGATCTACATGTTTGCATGTAGATCGGATGCACAAACTAGAAGAGAGAGTGTCAGTTTTACAAAATAGCTTCATTAATGTGGACAAGAGCTCAGTGTAGTTCACTGTAGTTGTTCAAGATTGGACTGGAACATAAATACGGATCATGCTGTTTGATGGATTAAACATCAGCACTGGTAGTCTGAGTCTGTTATAATAAATGACTGTAAATGATATGTAATGCACTAAACAACACTGACTTTTGCAATCAGACATCTGTAACATATCTGATGCAGAGCAAACATTAGACAGGCCAGAAGAATAATCC